>JADZMA010000177.1:0-43968 GCA_020796225.1 Arion vulgaris
TTCGCACCCAGATTTTTCTGATCTCTGGGCATCTCCACCACAGCCTACATCTAACGTTCATTTCCCTTCCCTATTGTAAACCCAAAATTTTTTCTAAAACGGCTAAAAGTTTTGCTACAAAATTTTAAAATCTGCAATTTTATAATGTTCCGGGTTTTTTTTAGAAGTCGTTTCAGTTCACGTGTTTTTTGCATTTCTGGGGAGTTTTTTAAAAAAAATGTTTTTTTTAAAGTCGGCTTTTTCATGATGCCTTTTTTTTCTTGGGAACGGATTCATTGCCCTAAAAGGAGGATGGGGGGATATACTAGTGGTCGATTTGATCTCACGAGGAAGAGTGTCCGTAGTGGATATGTAGTGTCAGTGATATTTGAATTTATCGTCTGTGTTTTTTTGGGTAAAAAAACCCCGTTTGGCAGAAAGGGGGTGAATAAATGGATGGGGAAATCAAATCACTGCAAGACATAAAGGTACTTGATAGGTGGTTTTTTAACAGGCACGGTAAAGCCAGAAAAAAATCTTTTCCGGCCACAGTATACCCCAGTCATTCTACCCAATCTCTCTCTCTTCATATAATATATTAAAATTTATATTTTATTTAACTTTTTTTCAAAAAAAATACATGTTTTTATCACATGTAGAATACATTATTACAAATACATAAACCAACAAAAAAATTTATGGACACCTAAAAAATTTCTAACTTAAGTATATATTTTAATATAATGTACCTAATTCCCTCCTTATTAAAAAGTATAAACCCGTCTATTTATGCAAGTCTTGTGTCCATTGAGGGTTTTTGAAGATGATGATAATTAAGATTTAAAGTCATTTAGACGTAGTCTCCGATGTTCTCCGGTTAAAAGGTTTTAAAAGGTCTAGTCTTCTAGCTGCTGATGATAAACGCCCAAAATCATTTGGGAGACAGTTGCCCCGGCGATTTTCACAAAGGTTCAGGTTTTCTCACGGGTCTTTAAACGCTGCAGATAATGACTTAACACATTTGGGAGACAGTATGTCTCAGGTCTGACATCTCTAATCCTGGGCTCTACGTTTTTTTATTCTGTGCAGTGTCTTGCCAAGTTCTCGCTTTTTGTCTATGGATTCTCGCTGCCCCTGTCCGTCTTCTGTATGACCAGACAGATCTTGTGGATTCTAATTTACTGGCTCTCAGACTCACCCTGTGTTTTTGGCCCCTCTCTCTCTACTGTCCCACTTTTCTGGTCTACTATCTAACTCTCCCGTCTGTGGCCCCCTCTGTCCTCTGTTGATTGTATATATATATATATATTTATTATATATATATATATTTATAATATATATATATATATATATATATATATATATTTATATATATATATATATATATTTTTATATATATATATATATATATATATATAAAAAAATATAATATATATATATATGGGCCATTTTTTTGATTTAAAAATCAAAACATCAATGAATTTTCAGATGTCCCCGTTGCCAAAATTTTTAGACTTTGTTGTTTTCCACTCACTCAGACAGACCCTCATAGCCCAAAAAAAACCGATTACAGTCTCGTGTGTTGACGCTGACCCCTGTTTTTTTTGAATCAAAACAATGCCGCACCACAAAAATATTTCCCGTCAAGCCCCCAAACCGGAAAAAAATTTTTGAAATGTATGTTATTCCCGATGGAGGGGAGAACGACAAATTTTAACACGTTTAGAACCAATCGGGATATGTTTTAAAAAGGGGTTAATTCCCGAATACAAATAAAAGTTTTTTGTGATGGTGTGTAATTATTGTGCGGAAGTGACGAAGGGTAAATTGAAAAACCTTCTCAACCCCGCGGACAAAAACGGATCTCCATAGTCTGCTCGATGTCTTCCCCAAAGCGCCCCATCCTCAAGGGCCCCATTTCGCTTTGAATAACCCCCCGATATCGGTTCCCCCCGGAAGAACCATCGGTGTAGATAATGATATCATCGGGATGGGTGCCATCCACGAGTGCAAGAATCTCGCAACGGTCTCCCAAGTGCTGACAACCAGGTGTAACAGTCATATCCTTATATGGGCCCATTCTTCACCTTTCTCAGCCCTAGGAAAGACCTGTTTAAAAACATCCTCCCCCGCCATCCGGGATCGGCCTCTTTCAATCCCTCCCCCTTTTTTCATTATGGATTTGAAGGATTTTTTTGCAGCAAAACGCCATGAAGGGGACTTTTGTCTGATCCCTCGTTAATCAAGGGACATGGCATTGCCCCCAAAAAGGTCCCCCCCAAGTATAAGTTTTCATTTTGGGCCCCCTGCTAACTCCAGCGATGTTTCTGTCAAAAGGCCCAAAACCCATAGTCCACCACTTTCCCAGCACTACCCTTTGGGAAAGAAAAGCAGATGTTGTTAATATCCCCCATAATTTTGAGGGCAGTTGCCCTTTTCGCCTTTTGGGATTAGTTCTCAGCATGCTTTAAATGACAGGCTTCTGTCAACTTTATCCCAAGATATTTGGGGCCTTTCTTTTTTGTCTTTGTTACACATCTGAAAACTGGATAGGTGTCTTTTTTTAGGTTAAAAAGAACCATGTCAGAAAACCTTTTGCGGGTTCCCCTGTTTTAATTCATTGCCCCAGACCAATCCTATTCGTTCATTTAAATGCAGATGAGATCTCATTTCTGTCCTTGCCCATCGATACACCAAATCCCATCCATAAAACTTTTTCTGTGCCACCCCGGTTTTTTCCCCGACTTGAATTAATTAAAATTTATGATGGAAATTTATTCCTTTTTAAGTTTTTTCTATTTGGGGTCCCCCAAAAACGATTGACTTCTTCCTTAAAAATCTCAATTCCCAAAAATTTTTTATGACCCATTTATATATAAAATAAAAAACAAAAATAAAAAACAAACAGTAACTTCAATATAAAATTGAACTAAGATTCAGTTAATATTTTTTTAACTTGATGCCAACTTAAAAAATCAAATTTTTAACTTTTTGACAAATTATTTAAAATTTTTTTATAACCATTTTTCCATAAAACTTTAAAAATTTAACAAAAATTTCTTCTCTTTTCTAAAAATTAGTGTATTTCTTCCTGATTAAACAAGCTAAAAATTACAGTTGACTTCCCTATTATCTATCCCGACCAAAATTTACCGTACATCCATTCTCTTGACAAACTAACTCCCCACCTTGGGCCAAAAAAATACCCCTTCCTAGTTCTTCTTCCCCTCAACCCTATCCGTGGTTATTTATCATTCTCTTTCTCTACTGTCCGTTCAACTTTAAATTCCCCCTCCCAATTTCTCATTTTACTTTCTAATTTGTCTAATAAATCCATCCTAAAAACTGGTCTGCGTCCCTCTAACTATCTTCCCAATCTATCTCACCCCTGTCCTTCTATATACTCAATATCAGGTCTTTCCATGTCTTTCCCAAGGTTTATTTTTTATTTTTTTTTTTAAAAAATGCAATCAATAATATACAATGCACTAAAAGGAAAAAATTTTTTTTTAAAAACTTTTTTTTGTAAGTTCTGTTAACAAGGGAAAAAAAGTCGGAGTGTATCTTTGTGTTGGGCCTTTCGGGGTTTCCACCATCACCCAAATTTTTTTTTTTTTTTTTATATATATTCAATACATTGAAGAAAAAAAACATAATTATAAAAAATAATTTTCATACATGATTTAATAAATGTTGCAAATAATGAATAAACAATTAAATTAAAAATTCGGGAAAAGTTTAATACTAGACGAAGTTGCTTGATTTAGAAGTTTAATGAAATTTTTACCTTTTTTTTTTCAATTGGACGCCCGTTTTAGGGGTAAAATGCCGTTATCTATAGTTGTTAGAGTTCAAATGAGATAATGTCTCGTGGTGGAGGTGTAGTACTTTCTGTCATTCATTCATTTGTTGTGCATTCATTCGTTTTTGGGGTGTGACATGTCCCAATTTCTTTGTTATTTTAGTCGTTGTTATGTTTGCTTGGATTGGTCTGGTTGTGTTCGTCCTGTGACCTTGACTTAGTTTTGTGGTTCTTAGTTAATTAATACATTCGTACATACTTTCACTCTGATTTGGTGCGACATCCCCCAGTGTTGGTGTTTCGTTTTTTGTTGCGTTTTTGGGTTATGACGTTTATTTTATCATGTTTGCTATTCTCTGCTCTAAATGTGTCTAAATAGTCTATCATTGTATTGTCGTTGTCGTATTTGGCTTTGTTTCTGCACACCCACACCAGGTGTCGAAATTCTGCCAATAATCTGTAATGTTCTCTTTGTGGGTTTATGGGTGTTGGTGGTAGTACATTTATCATGATTGCTTTATATGTGTCTATCTTGTTTGTGTTCATTGTTGTTTGAGTGAGTTTAATTAGTTGTATTTGTTGAAATGGAAGAAAATATGGTCTTCTGTCTTTTGTCTTTTTGATTGCAGAGGTAATTTGCTTGGTTACTGTCCTTATCCTACCGGTGTGATGTTGAAGAGTAGTCTGTATGTGACTTCTTTTGCTTGTTTAGATATTTGCGTTTTATGTAAGTTTCTAAAAATCTGTGGGTAATCTGGAAAAATAGGTGTATCCTTTTTATTCTGTTGTTTAGTGCTGGTTCTTGTGTTTAATTAGGTGTTTGTATATCTGTTTTGGGGCTTGTGTTTTTGGGTTTTTCATTGTCTTTATGTTTGAATGCACTGTTGGTAGAATTTGGTATGTGCCAAATAGTGGGTGTGTTGTTGTTTATTGGTAGTTTGTTAATCGTACCTATATAGTGTGTGAAAGTGTTTGTCAGCTTGTTTTATCATGTCTCCTCCCAAGCAGATTCTCTGGGTTTGTATTCGCGTTTTTATGTCATGTAGGGATATTCCGCCTCTCTTTCTTTTGGGTTAGTGTCTTGGTGGCTATCGCGTGTGTGTGTTTTGAAAATAAAGTTCTGATGGTAGTTTGGATTTCTTTATAGTTTGTGGGGTTAAAAACATTAGATGTGTATGTTATTGTTGGTTGATGTACGTGTTTACTATAAATGCTTCTGCGAATATCGTGTTTTTTTGTATTTGTATGATTCCAGGCGTTTTTAAATCTGTGTGACCTTTTTTGCCATATATCTTTGTTTCTTATTAAAGGGTTGTTTTTAAAGAGGTTTCGTATAATTTTATCTTATTGACTTGTATTAAGTTGAAAGGGAAATCTGATTTATACTTAAATTTACCTATTCCCATTATTTGGGACTTCTGTATGTTTATTTTGCCTATCTATTGATTCTTGGAATGTTTGGAGATATTCTCATGGATGTGTTGTTAGGGGGGAAAAATATTGTGTCGTCTCATATGCTATGATTTTTTTTCAGTCCAGGTATAAAGGTGCCCTTGACATTCTGGTCTCTGCAAATTTTCATAATGGTTGAGCGCTAAGACGCAATAAAGGCGATAAAGGGCACCCCTCCCTCACTGATCTTTTTATTAATATTGGTTCTGATAGGGTGTGATTTATGATCAGCGCGCTTTCTGGGTTTTTATACAGAAGTTTTATCCAGCTGGCGTAGGTTGGCCCTATTTTGCATTCGTGAACGTATCATGTAGGTATTCGTGTGAGACTCTGTCAGCCTTCCGATCTAGGATAATATTGATGTTTGTATGTCTTTATCTTGAGTATTAATTATGTCTCTTATGAAATGTGTGTGTTTTAATGTTTCTCCTTTTATACTACATTGTTGGTCTGGGGAACTAAGTCTTTCTTAAAGGGCTCATTTGGAGTCAAGGTTTAGTTAGTATTTTGTCTTTGTATTCAATAGGGATATTGGTCTGTAGTTTTAGTTTGTTGCGTATCTGTGCTATCCTTAGGGATTAGTGGTATGTATGTTGTTTCATGCTTTTGGTAGTTGGTTTGTTTTTAGGGGTTCATTTAATACTTTATAGGAGGCCCTATTCGGGGAAAATTTTGTAGAAACCAGTGGTTGTCCGTCTGGTCCGGGTTTACTCTCTTTAATGTTTAGCCTTTTTTCTAGTTTTGTGTTGTTATTGGTTTTCAGAGTGGTTTTGTTTTGGTCTGAGTTTTTGACGTATAAAATATTTCCCTGTTTGTGGTGCTGGTGTTCTGGCGTGTACAATTGCTTATAGTTTGAAAGTGTTTTATTCCTGATCTTCTGTTTGTGTTTCTCCTTTCCCTTCTGAATTTCATATTTGTTTTGTTTCTGCCTGTGTTGTTCTATTCTTAAAAAGTCTCTGAGGGTATTTCGTGTGCGTTGATGTTCAGTTTTGCTCTGAGTAGGGCCCCTTGGTAGGTGTGTTGTTTAATAATAGTTCGTCATTGAGTGTGTGTATTTGTGGTGCGTTCGGGCCATCAATTCAGTTAATCATGCTTTTCTAGTATTCTTGTTTGTCGTTTGGGTTCTTTCTGTATTTGTGTTTAGTATTAAGTCCAGTAGTTTATTAGATTATCCAATGTTCTTTGGGGTAGTCTTCTAATAATTTGTTATTGTGTCTGTAAAAACTTGTTTTGCAATAGGGGGTCTTAAATTTCAGTGTGTGATCTTTTGTTTGTAGGTCAAAGTTTATGTTAGAATTACTGCTTTTGGTCTGAATTGTAGTGTGTTTGAGACGTGCTCTATTATGCTAATTTTGAAACATCTCTGTAAAATTTGTCTATTCTTGATTTTCTTCTTGTGATATGTGTTCGATCTTGGTATGTTGTTTCCGTTCCTTTGGGAAAAGGGATGTCTATATACGTGACATTGAATATTTCTCTATATTCCGTTTAGATTGTATAGCTTGTTTGCTTTTTCGTGTTGTTGTTCTGTCCGAGTTGTCAACCTTGTGCGTGATACAGTTGAAATCTCCTCCCATTGTAATGTGTTGGTTTGGGGACCTTTTAGTGTGCGTAAAAGTCCTGGAATAGGGGGTTTTTCTTGTCTGTGGCCGGTGCAATATTTGACATTTGGGATCTTCTTACTGCTTTTGTGCTTAGTTTGTATATATATTCTTCCCTCTGTGTCTTATGGCAGTGTGTTGTTTCAGTCGTCTGATATCTGTATTGTTGCTACTCCCTTTCCCCATTTCTATGTTGTCCACTCTGATTCCTATGGTGTTTTTTTGTGAGTAAGCGTTGCTTTGTTGATTGTTTTTGAAAAAGAATGAAATCAGGTTTATGCCTGTGTGCTAGTCAATGATTTTTGTGTTTCAAGTGTCTTATATTGGGGAGATATAATGCTATTTTGTTCTACTAGAAACCCTTTGTGTGTATGTGTGGGGTTGTGTGTGTAAGTTGTTTCTTTCATTCATTCATTCGTTCATACTTGCGGTGTTCTTGGATCGTCTTGGATGTCTGTGGTTTGATTCTGTGTAAAGGGTTTTTCTTCATCTTCTGTGTCGTGTCCTATCCACGATGGGGTGTTTTTCTTCTGTTTGGATGTGGGGACGCTCTTTTAGTGTTGGGTTTTGGTATTCTGTTAGTGGGTTGCTCTTTTGGTGTTGGGGTGTCTATTTGTTTTCTTTTGTTCCTATTTGTGGGTGCTGTTTGAGTTCTTTCCTTTTTTTTCTACTTTCGACTTGTGTAGTCGTTTCTAGTGTTGTTTTCTGATTCAGATGAGGTCTTTTGTTCTTGTGGTTCTGTAGTTCTTTCTTTTTCTCTAGTTGTTTTTATAAATCTGATGTCTGTGTTGGTTTCTTCGGTTTTCTTTGTTTTCTTTCTCTCTGGCATTGGTTACCAATGGTTATCCTGCCTGGCATGTGTGCGGTCTCCCGGTAGGGTAATCCATATTTGTTGTTGGGTTTGGCGTCGCGTCTATGTCTAATTTAGAAATGAGCGATTTGATGGGTTTTATTTTTCTTTGTAATAAATGTCCATTTGTCCTGCACTTTGGATTTGAACACTTCTGTTCTGGATCTTGCGTTATAGTTTTAGCTAGTTCTTTACTCCTTCCTTTGTTGAGGTAGGGGGCAGCGCAGTGTAAACTCTTTTTTTCCAGTTCTAAATGTTCGATTAGAATGCTGTTTTGGGGGTTTTCCCCACTCATTCTTTTCGAGTGTAGTCTCTTAAGTGTTAGAGGACCGGCAGTGCTCAGCGTGGCTAAACCTTTTGGGGGCCCGAAAGCGGTATAGCGTTGCTACACCGTTTGGTCCCCGCCAGCTGGCCCCGTGAGCACACCCCATCATCTGAGTATGTCAAATCGTGATATGTCACCGTTAACTGTCGATTAAAGTCCCTTTTGGCCCGGTGTATAGGCCTCTTCTAAGAAGTCTTTAGCCTTCACTGTGACGTTATCGAAAAAGGTGGAGGCTGCAGAAAAACTTTGAAAATAGCTAAAAAATTAAACACAAAGTACTACAGTTTTACAAAATACACCGTGACGATAAAAGCAACGTTTCGCCCAAAAGGCCTGTATAAGAAACATTCAACAAGAATGACGAATTTCGAGGAACACTACAAATGGACGATTACACGTGAACATAAACCATCTAATGAAAATCTGGGAATAAAAACGAAAACGAAAATGAGTGCAACACAAAACGAAAGTGGAAAGCAGAAACAATAAAAATATAGTGGATAAATGACACCATATGTGGAGCAAACACATATAGATAATAAGGCACAGATAAGACAGTACTAAGAAGCATAGGAATGTAATGCGTTGAGCCCAAGAGGTCGCAAAGTGCCATAGAATGAAATAAAACGGTTCTCCAGGGAACTCGACTGCGGATCATGGGAGGAACATGATCGGATGGCTGTGACCGGACATCGTAACTCCTGAATGGCCAGTATCGTTGAAATGAGTGGCCACAGGAGTCACAGAAGCGTGCGAATATCGCGTAAGTGTTGGGCGAATCGGTCACTGAGTTCTTACCGGTTTCGCCAATATAGACTTGTTGCATCGTTTGCAGGTGATGGCATAGATGATATTGCGGACTCCAGGGAAACGTCTTGAATGGCATACGAGCTTTGGAAAGAGACAGGGGGGGTCTGTATTACATATGCACATGTATTACAGCGCGACGTCCACTGGATGGTGCCAAAGTGACTCTGGATAAGGCTTGAGGCGACTTGTACCAACAAATCCTTGAGGCTTCTGTCCCGTCTGTAAGCCCCCAAAGGATAGTGTTGGAAGACTGAACGTCTCAGGATCAGACTGAAGAATAGGAGATGATGGAATAAGACCTTTTCACCAGGGAACTATGAGGGTGGAAAGTTAAGATAAGTTTAACCCTGCCAGACTTGGGGGTTCTTGTATGTGAGAAGGGCCTCCTGGAGCAATTAGCTGAACCCCGATGCGGCAGATGTAGACATTCCCCGGGTATAGGCGCTGGGGGAAGAAATCCAGCATCTCGTGAGCTCTATAAAGAAAATCGTCGTCCTCACTACAGAGGCGACAAGGCTAAGGAGTTGAGAGAAAGGTAAAGAGTCACGACAGGCCTGGGGATGGGAAGAGGTATACAGAAGAAACTATGTGTTAGTGGTTTGTGGTATACTGATGTAGTGATAGTGTGGGTATGGTGTGGATGTCAAGAAAATTGACACGGGAGGTAGAGATGTGAGAGGTGAACCGAATAGCAGGATTGAAGGCATTGATGAAGGTGATGAAGGTGACAATCGGCTTCGAAAATATCGGAACTCCAATACAATCATCGATGTTCCTGATACACGGACGGAAGAGGACCATCATAGGTGTTCCATACTAAGTGTTCAAGATGACCCAGAATAGACAAGCAAGCAGTCCCATTTAGTACCCATGGCACCCACTAATCTGTTCGAAGAACTTTGGGCATTGAACTGAAGGAGTTGAGGGTGAGAACTGTTCAGCAAGACGAAGGAGGTCAGGTGGAGACAAGAGTTAGTTCTCCCGTCGAGAAAAACTGAGAGCTTGAAGTCCGTCAGAATGAGGTATAGAGGTATACAGTGAGCAGACATCAAGGAGAAAGAGGCGATAAGTCCTGCCAGGCAACAACTTAATAGAAAAAAAAACAGACAAAGTGTGGTTAGTATCCTTCAAGAATGAAGGAGTGTAGTGACTATAGGATTGAAGATACTATCAAGAATTCGGAGATATGTTCCTGGACAAGAGCAAAGCAGAAACAATAGGCCTACCAGGATTGTGAAGTTTATGAATTTTTGGGAGCAAAATAGAATGCGGTTTGCCCAAACAACTGTCGATGACAATAGTGATGATGCGCCGGTAGGAAGGTCTTTGGAGGCAATGAGGGTTTTGATGACCCGTCGGACCTTACTTGTTGGATATGTAGCATCCCGAAGGAATATTATTGTAGAATAGGTGTTACGTAGTTGGTTGGGCCTTCCTGGTAGAGTTCTTTACTCCATCGACTATGGCACCACCTTTATCAGCGGGTTTGATAAAATGTCATCGTCGACGGAGGTGTGATAGAGCACGAACTCGGACGGTGACATGTTAGAACGCCCTAGGCGTTTAGTGGGGAAGTCCCAAAGTCGTGAAGTATTCTTGATGTAGAGATCAAGAGCGTTAGAGGCACCAGGTTTAGGAGTCCAATCATGCTTGTGAGTGGAATACTTGGAGAACATACTCGAGTCCTGATGTTCTAGAGGGTCCTCCTGGTGATGAAAGTGGAATTTGAGCCGGTGAAACGGGTTTACATCTGAAGAGTGAGAAATGGTCAATGGAGGGACAGAGAACAAACTAACCCTAGCCACATCTCTCCTGTCAGATAAGAAAAAGGTCTGGGGGGATCAGACAACCTGGTAGAGGAGAAGATAGTAGTGGACAATTGAGAGGTGGTAGAAAAGGGACCGGGCGAAGAAGGTCAAGTTTTTTGATGATGCATGCAAATAAATTTATGCAGTTGTCTTTGGAGAACGTGGATGGTGAAACGAATAAGGGGGTACAGGAGCATATTGGTAGAGGTGGGGACTTCGTAGACGTTGTAGAAGTAGGGACTGGAGGAATCAAGTCAGATGAAGGTGTGAGTGGTTGGCCGCGATAACCCTGCGTTATGACATTTTGTTTCTAACTTCACGCTTTGGGTTTCTCTGGAGAAACCAGACGAGATCAAGTACACTATCTTTGTCCCCTGTCGGTCAGGTAGACTTTTGGCCTGCCATCATTCAGACAAAGTCCGTTTCAGTTAATACTTCTTCCAGTGCCTCACCCTGCTCATTAACAATACTATTGCCCCACAATTTTCCCCTGGCGTTAAAGTCACCCCATAATGACACTTGATGGAGCATGAAGACAGATATCTTGTAATATCTTCCACCTGTCTTTGTCCATCTTGTGATTGCAGGCATAGATATTAACAAGTGTGAACTTGTTTGGGGGTAATTGTTACTGCCTGGACCTGCAGTCGTCCGAGTTCCATGCAGAAGTGTCCATCTCCGAGGCCTGGAGATTTTTCCAACCAGGACTGCTTGACCCACGTGCATTGGGGAAAGCGTTGAAACCTGCAAATGTCAATCTATCCGCCTGGTGAAGACGGGGTTTCTTGAAGGGGATTATGTCTGCTTCATAATAAGTTTCTTCAAGACATGACCTCATTGACGGACACCCTGCAGTTCCCGTAAGGATACGGATGTGTTTTTAACACAAGCCTCTCTGTTTTTTGATACTTTCCTTACCCGCACGCTCTTCCTCTTTCGTCTTCCATTTTGTCCTTTTTTTCCTTTGGTGGTTCTGCGCATCGGCTCCAGCACAGATGCGTACTCCGTAGCTCCGGCGAGTATCGTTTTGTTTGGTTATTCATGATTAGTTAATAAGATGATGAGGGGTATTATACAGTCACCCAAGTGGTGCCCTCACACTGGGGAAGAGGTCAGGGGCATGATGCCCATCAGTCAGATGTCGCCCCATTGACAGCGTGACTGCCTCCTAGGCTGTCTCTCCACCATGCAGCTTTTTGGACGGAGGATAAACCCTTTAACTGAGGTGTAAGGCTACGTTCACATCTGGGTTTTGAGTTTATTTACTACAGTGCGCATTTGTTCCGTCGCCAAAGTTGTTCATGTAACTTTACAGTTACACAGATATCGAAGAGTCGAGCCCTACACAAACCACCGCCGGCTGGTGGCCTGTCGCGGTTTCTTCATATTTTCCCAGATGCGTCAAACGGCGTACCAATCTATCCCATTCAGACTAGAACAACACAAATTCCATGAAAAGAAACAGAAATTGACCCGATTGGTAGCCGGCAGAAAATACACCTCCAAATGCTGCTAAGTGTCCAGCCTAGTTAACGAATTTCGTCATTTTTCACTTCTTGTTCAAAGCCTTGCGTTTTTGTAGGATATTGTATTTTCACTGTGACCACTCTGTCACACGTATATCTGCATTTAAATATATGTGCATGTTCCTTGTGTGTACACGCCTATATCTTTGGTAAAACATGATTAACAACTCCTGTGTATGAATTGCAAAGCTGTACATTATACATGGATCGGTAAACAGGATATATTATTTTCGAAAATGTTTATTATAGTAGAAGGACAATAAAACGTTTGGTAATTTCAAACGATAAGGACATTTCTGATCTCAAATATAAGACAATCGTCAGTTAATTTCAAACGATATGGATTACAGACTGTATCTCAAATATAAGTAGGCATGGTCTCTACTATTAACACATCTTTGACCTACTCCTGACGTCTTTAAGGACGCGTAAGGGATTCTTTACACTCATATGTAGTATTCCCTTCAATCTCTAGTAGATCTCTATACAAATATCGATAACAAAACATGTACTTCGTGTGCAGTCTATATATTTATTAGTGGGATTGCTGTAGTCATGGTCATTTCAGAAATCGTTACAACTTTCGTTAGTATGAAATAAAACATGAATGTCATCAATTCTTTTTTTTTTTTTTTTTTGAAGTGTTTATTTCCATTTTGTACATAACAATATCAGCAATTCATGTTTGACTAAATATTTGTGGACTGAAATGATATGCCCGTGAGATGAAAATATGAGATGTTGGGCTTTATGGTGATTATCTAATGAAGGTGATGATGTTGATAAAAATGATACATTGATACATACATTTAAAATATGATACATACATTTAAAATATGATACATACATTTAAGATTTGATACATACATTAAAATATGATACATTGATACATACATTTAAAATATGATACATACATTTAAAATATGATATATTGATACATACATTTAAAATACGTTTTAAAGAAAATACAGGAAATTATTATACAAAGTATGACATTTGCATTTTCAAAATTGTTTTCCCCACGGGCATGTTTGGAAAATTTCCCGGGACCAGAAAAACGTCCGGAACAAAAAACACCGTGTCTTGTTTTTTTGCCCCTGGGCCCGGAACGTAGACTCTCACGACTCGACCCTTTTTTTTGTTTTAGGAGGGGGAAAAAGGGGAAAGAGAAGAAAAAAAATTCCAGACCCTTTTTGTTCTGTTTTACCACCTGACTTTTGGAATTTGTGCTGGTCCCCGAATATTTTCCTTTTATGACATTTTCCCCATCCCTTTGGATTTTATACAAGGGTTTTTTCTATTTTGGGAATTTGGATGGGCATTTCAATACATTTTAAAAAACAAAAAATACTTTTCCCAAATACATCCAATATACTTTTCCCAACATACACCCCAATTTCCACTTAATATCCCATCTAAAACATACATTTCAACATACATCTCAATATACATTTTAAATATACATCTCAACATCCCTTTTTTTTACATCTCAATATACATTTTAAAAACCCCCCATTTCAACATACTTTTTAACATACATCTCAATATACATTTTAATATACATCTCAACATACATTTTAACATACATCTCAAAAACATCTATTATACTTTTTTCAACAATTTCAACATAATAAAGGCATGTATTTTTGGAAATTTAAATGTTTTTAACATCATCAAAACATACATTTAACATACATTTAAAACATAATAGAGGCTTTATGTTATGGTAAGAACATATGTCCAAAAAATAGCAGAAAATTTTTTTTTTTTTTTTTCTTTTTTTTTTTTTTTTGAAAAATTTGTGGGTTTTTTTTTTTTTTTCTCCATTCCCCTTTTCAACCCCTTTTCGGGAAAAAATTGCAATTTGGCAGTGATGTTTGAAATACATTATAAAAAAATGGACATGTGAAATTTAACAGTGTTTTTCAATTAAAGAGTTTTTCCAATAAGTTTCATTTCCAAAATACATCATATTATGGATGCGGTTTTTAAAGGAATATTTTTGGAATAGATGGCATTGTATTTTTTAAAAAAAATTTTTGTGCATTCCTAAGGTCCTTTGGGGTACCTGTATTCTGCGAGGTATAAGAAATTTTTGTTTTATGTTTTGGGGGTTGTTTTGGGAAGTTTTTAGATGATGGCTCTGTATATATCTATCTTTTTATTTGTGTTTTTTTTGATTATGTTTAAAGTGATTCTGTGGTTGGTCTGACGGGGTCTGCATTGAAAAAAATATTTTCCTTTTCCCTTTCTTGTATGTTTTTTTTTCTTAAAACTGGCATTTTGTTACTTGTCTGGGTCTTTTGCTACCCGTTCTCTTGTGGGTTTCATGTTGTTTTATTAGTCTAAAGTTATTTCTCCTTTAGGGAATTTTTTGGGTTGGGGAATTTACAAAAAGTGTTGGTGTGGTTTTGTTTAAAATAGTTTAACTTTTTTGATTCTGGGGTTTAAGGGGTGATTTGGTTTAATAAATTTTTTATATATTTTTTTTGTTGTCTGATGCAGGGGTTTTTTTCCTTTTTCGGGTTTAAATTTATTTTTGGGTGGTGTGGTAGGACCCAAAAGTAGTGGGGCACTGATTTTTTTCTTTGGGACCTTTTGGTTAATCTGGGCCCTATGTAGTAGTGCGCTAGCGTGTGATTTCGGGGGTTTTTGATAAATGTGGCTTTATGGTTTATTCGGAGTGCTTTTTTTTTTGTCTGTATGTCTTGTAGTCAATCCCTTTTGGGCCTTTTTCTTTATGGGAGTGTTGCGTGCTGTAGGTTGGGGGGGGTGTGTTTCCGAAGACGAATCTTCTGATCTGTTTGTTTATGTCTCTGATCGTCCGTTTTGGAGGGCCCAAAGACGGGCTTGTAGAAAATTTTTTGGGAATAATGTATGTTTGGAAAAGCACTTCTCCAAAAATTTTTGATGTCTTGAATTTGTATCTGGTCAACTTTTTAAGGGCTCCCAAATTTTCCTTGCCATGTGTTAATGTGTTCTTTTTGGGGGATGGAAATGTGACCCGTATAGTTTCATTTATTTGTTGCTGTAATGCAAAAAGGGAAGTCTGACTTGTTCTTCCATTTTCCTTTTCCCCATTTTTAAAAATTTGTACGTTTATCTTTGCCCCATTCCCTTTTCCAAACTTTGGGCAAAATGTGTCAAAAATATTCTCTACGGGTCTAGTGTTTGGGGGGAAGAAATTTGGTGTCGTCGGGTAAGAAAACAATTTCCCCTCCCCTTTTCCCCTTGTAAAAAGTTGCCTTTAATGGTGTTGTCTTGTCTGATTTTTTCCAAGAGTAGTTCTAATGCTAGAACATAAAAAAGGGAGACAGGGGCAACCCTGTCTAAAAAAACCGGTTCTAAAAGGGTTCATTATTGTGGTAGTTCCCCAAACCCTACTTTCGGGTTTTGGTGTAAGTTTTTTAATCCACCCCAAATATGTCCCCATGGGTTTAGTTGTTTTTGGGTATGTGGGGATATTCTATCAAAAGCTTTCCCTGATCTGTAGGATCGACGATTAAAAAATCTTTCTGGTGTTTTAGGTGTGATATCTCAAGAAGTGTGTATCCCGGGGATGTTTCGCCCCTTGTACACCATTTGTTGATTTTCATCCCAAAGTGTTACATAAATTTGGTTTTCCCAGTTTATTTTGTCGGGTTTTTGTCAATTTTTTGTAGTTTTTACTTTTTAAAAAATGATATTGGTGGTTATTTTTTTCAGTTGTGCTTTGTCAAAATTCTTCTGTATGAACAGTTCATATCGTTGATGCCCTTTACAAGGGGTGTGATCAGTCCGGGTTGCTTGGGGTGAAAGGTCGGTTCCCCCCCCTTATAAGGGTTCTCTTCTATTGTTTAAGATTTTTTTAAATGTTGGAAAAAGGGTGGGCCGTCAAAATTTAAACCGTTGGGCGATCAGGGGATATTGTCAGGTTTCTGGGGGTTGTATTTGGGGTTTGTAATCGAACCATCCCGGGGTTATTTCTGTGTGTTGTGCCTCATCTGATGTTGGTAGTATTAAATTTTCCTTTTTCATGTGTACCGAGACTGTGGGAAAGGTGCAGCCCAAAGAGCCAACCAAAAAACGTAGGGGCTCCGGGTTTTTTTTGGGTTCCAAAAAACCTGGCTATGTGAGCCCAAGTTCACGACATCAGTAAACCACTTAGTAATGCCCCCTTTATTGTGAATCCCCTTTTTTACTTTCCCGGGAAGGGTTCGGAAATTTTGGGACTTTTGGCCCGGTTTATATGTTTTTAAATTCTGGCTGTTGTTTGAAAAAACACACTGAATTATTACTTAAAATATAACCCAATTTTTTATATGTAGATCTAGAATTTGTACAGTATCACTTGTTATATAATAAAATTATATTATTTTCTGTATAAACCCCAGTCACATTCTAATTTCCTGAGTAAAAATTACACTGATGGGGTATTTTTTAATTTTCTTTTGATAAAAATATCCCCTACAAAAAATATAAAGTTTAGTTTTTTGAAAAAGGTAAAAAATTTAACGATAAAAATTTTTTTTTTGTTTGTAATTTGACTGTTTAAATAATTTTTCCATGGTGTAGTTAACTATGTCTGGTCATTTATAATAGCTTATGTTATAGGGGTTCTTTTAGGCCCAAATGGTAGAAAGCAAAAATATGATTATCGATCGGGCCAGGTCTTGTAGAGTTCATACACTTTTATTTATTAAATGTTATTTGTGGGAGTTGTTTAAAAAACACGTCCACATTCTTCTGGGTTTTTAAAATGGTCTTCTATGTTGTCCCCATCGCCCAAAACAGTCCTAACTAATCTACGTCAACTAGTCTCGTTCTGGTGTTTGCAAATTCTCATCATAGTCCCAGCTTTGGTGTAAACCCCAACGGTATCTCCTTATATTATCTAATTTTGTTTCTATTTTCCCCTACTTTTTCTAGTATTGGGGGCCCTCTCCCCGGGGGGCCCCTGGCTGATCCCCACGGCATAGCCATGTCCTTCATCACTTAAAACTTTCAAAGACAAAGAGATATTTATAAAAAAACAAATTGCATATAATATTTAACATATCAAAACATCCCAAAAATGTTATATATTATATATATATATATATATATTTTTCTTCTATAAAGAAAACTAGAAAACCCCAAAAAAACAGCGGGGAAAAAAAAAATTGCACAGTCTAGAGGTCTGCTTTATTTAAATTATGTTTTAAATAATTTGTGTTTTTACTGTTGGAAAAGGGTTTGTAGCAGTTTTTATTTATAATACATTTTAATTTGATTTTTTATTTCTTCAAGCTCTTTTTTTTAAATAGTCCATTGAATGTACAATTCCTCCTCCTTGTTCTCCAAAAACCCCAACCCAAAAACCTTAATTTGATCAGTTTGACAGTGATGTACTAGTATGTGTTGTTTTGGAATTTTTTTATCAAAATAAATTTTGTATATTGTCATGTAATTTTGTTTAAATTTTTATTTTGGAACGGTGTAAACATGGATTGGCTCCTTGTGGATGAAATTTGGGAAATTTTTCTCAAATGTTTATTTTTTAAATTTTATTCCCAGATCAAAAAAATTTTATTAAAATCCTATTCTGTTTAAATTGTGTATGTTTATTGACATCCTCTGTGGAATCTTTATAGATTTTAAATGAAGTATTTTATGACGGTTTACCAAACAAGCCTATTTATGATATGCATGTGGGGGTTTTTTGTTTTTTCCCTACCTTTATCAAATTTGAGAACACACTAGACCAAAAATTTCCACACAGTCCCAAACCTAAGTTCTTTTAGGCTTGTTTTGTGTTTTTAATCTTAGATTGCATTTTATTTTCTCCTCCTCACTTTCAAACTAATAAATCTGCAAAAATTGTTTAATTTCTAATTTGAACTTTTTTCTGCCTGATCCAATTATTCCCAAATTTTTTTTAAATATTGAGGTGTTTGAACTAGTGTTTTCCCTTTTTCAAATTAAATATACTGTAAAGCTGTTTTTTCTAGTAATGTGTGGTTTTTTTATGAACAATACCAACAAAATGTGAAGTTAAAGGGGAAAAACAACTTTATCAATAAAAATTGTTTAAAAGGTAATAAAATTGTTTTTACTTAAATATTTATATAATTTTTGTTGATATGGGATGAATTTAAGTTGGAATTTTGGTTGGTTGAATCGTTGGCATGCATCCCCCCAAATATCAGTGCGGGGGTGGAAATGGTCATCATTGTAAATGTTGACAAACTCCCCCCTGTTAAATGTTCAACTTTTTGATAAAACCCTTAGAAGTAATGGCTCCACTAAAATATCAGCAAAAATTACCTTCATTCTCGTTGATGGTGTAGAATTCTCTTTTACTGAGACTTTCATTGCAGGTAAGAAAGGCTTTTTCTAAATTTGCAATTTTTGCAGGAAAACTCTGTGGGGATCATTTTTTAACATTAAAATACAGTGCGCTTTAAAAAAGTAATGCCTCAAGCCCATAATTTTGTTAATATCATAATTTAAAAATAAACATACCATTTCAAAAGTTTTGGTTTCCACTACCCCCAATAGAGTCATTTTTTTCCGACATAGTCCCCCCCGTTCCACACACACCCCGCCAAGCCCAACTAGTTGTTGCATCCCGTCGAAAAAAAGAAATCTTTTGTTTTTTCCCACGAAGCCAGGTACGAAACATCTGCCCCACACCCTTCGTCGAAGCATATCTTTTCCCTTTGAGATGTTCCTTGAGCTTTGGAACGGAAAAAAGCCCAAAGGGCAAATCGGGCCTATATGGTGGGTGCTTAAATGTCGTCAAATTGAGACGCTTTTAATGCCCGCTGTTTGTCTTTTTTGGTGTGTGGACAGCTTGTCATGTTAAAAGGGGCTGCGTTTTTTCCCGGACAAACCCACGGCAGTCTTCCCCTTAGTTTTTTCAGTAGGGGACATTTTTTGGATGCGGCGATTGAATGAATCAGCCGTCCACGCGGCCCCGGTGTTGTTCACCCCACGCTGTAATTGGTCGTCCCCCGCGACCCCTGATCATGCAAGGTCATCGTCGCTGGATTATCGCCTTTAACAGCCCTTTTTCCCCCCACCCCCTTTAAAAATTACTCACATCCCCCACGGCGCCCATACCCCCTTTCTTTCCCTCCGATGTTCGGGGGGAAAACACAACCTTCGGCCGTCGGAATTCAACCCGCTTTTCCAACCGAATTTCCAGGTATGACGCCATTTTGGGGTAATGTTGTCCCTTAAGGCCCCAAATTCCAGACACTTAAACCCTGCCGAAAACACATTTACATATCTTTTTCAAATTCGGTGTAAATTGTTTAAACACTTTTAAAAAGTTATGGTTTTTGAGGCATTACTTTTCAATGCACCCTCTGCATCAAGGAGGGTTATCTTGAAATCATCAGAACTGAGGTCAGCATCCATATGACCCTAAAATTTTGAAACATTGTGGAATCTGTAATGAACTATCAAGTTTTGAATGATACCCGTCACAATGCTAAATATTATGAGCATTAGGTGGCAAAAAGTTCTTTTGCTTTAAAATTGTTCATTCTTGTGTGTGCTAAACAATTGTCAAAAATTTAAAAAAGAACTTTTCTTTGTTTACTGATCATTGAAGAATAAAATTTTTGTAGCTCTCACGGGAAAAGTTTGGACGTCATCCGTTTGAATTGCCTGTAATTCCACAAAATTTTTTTCAGGCCTTTTTAACCGAGGTTTTTTAAAATTTTTTCAATCAAAAAAAAAGGTAAAATTTTTCACTCCATCCATTTGGAACACACAACCACTGTTATTCTTTTTTTTTGTTTTTTTTTCCCCAGACATTTTTTCTTTTTTGGAAACAAAATGTCTTATCGGGAAAATTCTCCAAAAAAAGCCATTTTCACCCATTAAATAAACCCCGGGTTATTTTTAGGCAAGCATTTAAAGCACCTCTTCTGTCCAGAAACTCGCCGCTTCATCAACTGATCTTTTTCTCCACATACTCTTGATTTAAACAATGTCGTTTTTGAAAAAAAAAATGTCTTATTGGGTAACATTCTCCAAAAAAAGCCATTTTCATCGGCATTAAAAATCCACTTTAATTATATTTAGGTTAAAGCAGGTTTAAGCCCTCTTCTGTCCATGAATGCGTCCCCTTCATCAACTAATCTTTTTTCCCCCACAATACTTTTATTTAAGCAATGTCATTTTGAAACGACCCAAACCCGCCATTACTACTTTTCCCAGTCTGTCTGACCCCCAAGACTTTAAATTTCCCTCTGTTTTTAAAAATTAAGGGCCCCCTTTTTGGGTACATTTGCAAAACCTTTTTAAAAAGGGCAGTATCAAAAAAACCCACATGTAGCTGTTCTAGCCCCTTTGTCTGAAAAATTTGGGTTTTAACTTTCCCGAAAAAAACCCTTTCTGTACCGGCCATTATTTTTAAAAATTCCCAAACCTTGGTTTTTGGGGAATAGCATTTTCTTAGCTATATCCACTTTTTTCCCACCACTATGCTCAACCCTTTTTCCAAAGCACATTTTTCAAACATATCCACTTTCTTTTTCCCCTATGCTCAACCCTTTTTCCAATAGAAATTTTTAGCTATATCCACTTTCTCACCATTTATGCCGCCTTCCAAAGCATTTTTTCTGCCATATCCATTTTCTTTTTCCCATTAATTTTTTCCAATAGCATATTTTCTAGCTATATCCACTTTCTTTCACCACATGTAAGCCTTCCAAAGCATTTTTTCCCTAGTATATCCATTTTTCTTCTTCCCCTTTTTATGCCAAGCCTTCCAAAGATATTCTCACCCATATCCATTTTCCCTTCTTACCACTATGCTAAAACTTTTCCCAATAGCATTTTTCTAGCTTTTCCCCTTTCTTTTTCCCCTTATTTAAGCTTTTTCCAAGAAATTTTTTCCCTATATCCACTTTTTTCCCACCACTATGCCCCAAGCCTTCCAAAGCATATTCTCTAGCTAAAACCCCCTTTCTTCAAACTTTTGTAAGCTTTTCCCAATAAAAATTTTTCTTTTCCACTTTTTTCCCACCACTATGTCCCCTTTTCCCAAAATAGCATTTTCCCTCTAGCTATATCCACTTTCTTCTTACCACTATGCTCAAGCTCTTCCAATAGCATATTTTCTAGCTATATCCACTTTCTTCTTACCACTATGCTCAAGCCTCTTCCAATAGCATATTCTTTATACCCACTTTCTTCTTACCCACTTTAACCCTTTTCCCCAATAAAAATTTTCTAGCTATATCCCTTTCTTCCTTTATGCTCAAGCCTTCCAAGCATATTCTCTTTATACCCACTTTCCCCACTATGCCCCAAGCCTTCCAAAAATATTCTTTTACCCATATCCACTTTCTTCTTCCCCCAATGCTCAACCCTTTTTAATTAGCATATTTTCAGTTTATATCCACTTTCTTCTTCCCTATGCCCCAAGCTCTTCCAATGGCATATTTTCTAAATACCCACTTTCTTCACCACTATGTAAAAGCACCCCAATAGAAAAATTTTACCCATATCCACTTTCTTCTTACCACTATTTAAACCCTTTTTTCCAAAGCATTTTTTCAAACCTATCCACTTTCTTCACTCCCTTTAATTGCTTTTCCCTAACATATTCTCTAGTTATATCCCTTTCTTCTTACCCTTTAAACTTTTCCCAAAAAGCTAAATTTTTTTTAAGTTAAAGTAGAAAATTTTTTGATCCCCAAAAGCCGCCATTGTTGATATGTAGGGATACATCGCCAGGATGTCGTAGGGCAAAATTTTCAGAAATTATTTTTCCCTTAAAAATTTAAAAAATTTTTGGGTGGAAAAAAAATTTAAATTTCGCGTCAAAATATTTGGGAAACTTTTTAGGCCGATAAACCCAAAATTCGATTTAAACCCGGGAATTAACCAACCAAACTTTTAATAAATGATAAAAAAGGGAAAAATGACAGGGACTAAGCTGGGCGGGTTTACAAGCTGTGGGAGTTCACTACTGTTCACTGGCGGGGCCCCCGGGAAAAAAGAAAAAATAGGATAAGAAAAATATCGAGAAAGAAAAAAATCCCAAAAAAGGTCGAATGATGAATCCTGGAAGGTAGAACACCGCTAAATCTTTAAACCTTTCCCTACGTCAACATTAAATTTCAACACCAAAACCTCCTAAAGGAACTTATACAAAGTTGATTTCGTGCTTATCTGAATAAGGAAAAAAATTTAAAGTACCGACTTTCATGTGATATGACCCAAAAAAAAGAACAACATGGACCGTGCTTTAAACCTTTCCACCCAAAAAATCTCAAAGGTGACTAATGGGGCAACAATTAAAAAGGGGGAAAAAGGGTTTGGGGAAACCCCCCTACTTTTTTAGGAACGCTCTACTCAAATAAACCCCTTTTGCTATTCACCCTAGTTTTGACAACACAAGTTAATAAGGGCGTCCAAAAACCCCCGGGGGTGGATATTCGTTGAAATTCCCCGTTAGATATCTACTCCCCAGAGTTAAAAGAATATCAAACTCCTACGGGGGTATTCATTACAATCACCACGCTGTTCACTACCCCACAGGGTTAATAAGAATGTCAATTTCCCCCGTTGTGGGTGTTCACTAAAATCCACCCTTTTCCCCCTCCCAGAGTTAATTTAAAAAATGCCAAAAACCTACGTTGGTATTTCCCACAAATCAGACCCAAATTTCCCACCCACGAGTTAATAAAAAATGTCAAAAACCTACTTCTTTATTACACATCACCCGCTGTTCCCCTCACACAGAGTTAATAAAGAAAGTCAAAATCCTACGTTGTGTATTTCCCCTCAAAACAGACCCCGTTCGCTACTCCCAAAATTAATAAAAAAATGTCAAAAACCTACGTTGTTTTTGTTCACTACAAATCGAAAACCCCTTCCCACTCACACAGAGTTAATAAAGAATGTCAAAATCCCCGTTGTGGGGGTTCACTACAAAAAACCCGACGCCGTTTTCCCCCACAGAGTTAATAAAGAATGTCAAAAACCTAAGTTTTGGGTGTTTTACTACAAATCCCGCCGTTCCTCTCAACAAAGTTAAAAGAATTTTTAAATCCTACTTGGGGTGTTCACTACAAATCACAACGCCGTTCGCCCCACCAGAGTTAATAAAAATGTCAAAATCCCACGTTGTGGGGGTTCCCAAAATCACAACGCCTTTTTTCTCACGAGTTAATAAAAAATGTCAAAATCGTACGTTTGGGGGGGTTCCCCTACAAAACAAACGCCGTTCTCTCTCCCCCACAGAGTTAATAAAGAATTCAAAAACCCTTTTAGGTTTTTCATAAACCACAACCCGTTCCTTTTCTCAAAAAAAAAGTTAATAAAGATTTTAAAAAATTTTTCCCCTCTCATAGGTTAATAAAGAATGTCACTGTTTTTTCACCCATTTCCCCTGTTCTGTTTCCCGACTTCAACCCTCTATCTCTTACGCCCCTTGGGGTCAAAATTCGTCCCTCCCTCTCAACTTCTCAAAAGTAACTCACTAAAAAAAAATGTCCTTCTCCCCCCAACTTCTGAGTAAATTTTTTTTTCGCTCACTAAGAAAAATATGTCCCCTTTTCCCACAATTTTAAAGTAACTTTTTCTTTTCCCCACTAAGAAAATATGTCCTTCTCCCCAAATTTTTAAGAGTAACTGTTTTACGTCCAAACCCAAAAACCCCCAACTGTCCCTTTTCTGGTTTGGGTCCTCGATTTAACGGGGTCCCCGCATACCTCGGGGTTAGAACCTTTTTCATGAGTTTAAACTCTCTTTTCCCCGCAAGTTGGGGTTTTTTTTTTTTAAAACCTTTTGGGCAAGGGCGGACAAAAAGGGGTTTTTTTTTTTGTTAAAGGTCCTTACCCCCAGTTAACATTTAAATTTACAAAGCGAAAATTTGTCTTATCAGAGTTCGAAAGGGGGGTTCTGTAATATTAACGATCTGATAAAAATCAACACCCAGCAAAAAACAGCCAAAAAAACGTTTGGGTTTTTGTTTGAATTACGTTATTGTTTAAAAAAACAAAACCATTTTTTTAAAATCAGAAGTAACCCTGACAAGTAGTTGGGGAAAGTAAATCAAACAAAACAGGGGCGTCACTCTAAACATCAAATGGTTGTAAATTTTAAGGAAAAATTTCCCCCAAAATTAACATTGCACACAAGAGAGAAAAGAATCATTCACTATTTTGAAAATGTATGATACAGTGACATAATTCCTGCTGATAGTATGAAAATTTGCTGTTTTGGGGGCTGTCCCCCACAAAAAGAGCAGGTAAAAAATTTTTGGGACCTTTTTAAAAAAGTCTCGTTAAGGGAGCCTGTCCTTAAAATGTTTTTAAAATATTTAGACAATGTAATGCTTAAATTTTTTAAAAAATTTCAGATTTTCTGGGAAAAAAAATGGCAAAAAAAGAACTTTAACCTTTATTTTTTTACCCCAAGGGTTTCCTTACCTATAAACAAAATAAGCATTTTAAATTTTATTAACCCCGCTTTAAACCCCCAAAAGGGGGTTTTTGGGTTTTTAAAAAAAAATATATCCCCCAAAAGTGAAAAAGGAACTATATAAGATTGCCTTTTTAAAAATTTAAATTTCCCCAAAAGAAAAACAATCACACTATGCATGTGTTCCCCCTTTCACGGAGTTCTTTTTCCGCTGAATCTTTCGGTAGGAAAAGATCAGACACATGGGTTTCTCACCGAAGTGCAATGATGATGGTCCCATCAATCAATTTAATATGTTTTGTGGACTATGAAAAGGCGTTTGATAGCCTTTTATAGAGAGTCATTGTGAAACTATTAAAAAAAACTTTTGGGTTCCACCCAAAATTTCAAACCTAATGAAGGAATTGAAATGCGGGGTCAAACATGAGGGCAAATTGACGGAATCCTTTTAGATAAGGGCGGGGGTGAGGCAGGATGCCCTTTTCACCAATTTCCCTTTTTTGCTGGCCATAGATTGGGTCATAAATCAACAACAGGTAACAGACGGGGAAAACAAAAGGACACTTACGAAACAACTAGAATACCTGGGTTTTGCAGACGATCTGCCATTTGTTCCACAATCACCACAATTTTTAAATAAAAATTCTCCAAAAAATGTCTCAAGCTAGGTTTGAAAAACAAGGGGGAAAAAAAACCCGGGCATGAGAATAAATGAAGTAAATGTAAAAAAAGAATATGCTGGGGGAAACAGCTCTACAAAATCTAAAAACATACACATACCTTGGGGAAAACATACAAAAAAAATTTTTGATAAAATTTAAAAAACAAGAAAAACTTTATTGATTTATAAGAGATGGAAGTCAAAGGGGGATCAAAACAAACACGAAGTTTAGAATCGTTCAATCAAATGAAGACCCCGGCTTTTTTTTAGCTCGGAAAAACGGAAGACAAAAAAGGGAAAACCCTTTTTTAAAAACCCCTTTTTTCCTTTTTGTAAATGGGTGTTTTTGTAGAATAGAGGGAAATAAAAGATAAACAAGATTACAAACGGGAAAATCAAAAAAAAGAACAAAAAGGAAAACCAGTGGAGAAAGAGCTCAGGAAGGGCGCTGACGATGGATAGGACATACATTGAAAAAAACCGACCAGAAGCAATGCTGGGCAGGCCTTTTTTGGGAACCCCCCAGTGAAAAAGGGGGGGGAGGGAAGACCTGGAGAAAGAAAAAGGAGGCCAATTTTTAAAAAAATAGGTAAAACATAAGAAAGGTAATGGAAGAAGTTTTTTGAAAACCTGTACTTCGTTGCGTATCAAAATCCCCAAGGGGGAAAAAATCATTCAGCATCTAAATCAACCCGTGAAAGATTTCCTTTGGTATTCTGGGGATTTTACACCGACTCCTAAATTTTTTTTTTCGATCCAGAAGACTTTAGCTTTCAGCTTTTTGGCTCGGGGTTTAAGAAAACCGTGAATCTGGGGGGTTTTCTGCCAGCCCGCGGGAAATTTAAAACCCCCAGTCCAACCCTATAAACACGCTGGGGGGCGGGCGACTCCTAGAATACTGATGGGTACTGCGTAGTCCCCCCGAGCCAACGCCTACAACGACCGATTCCAGTTTTGCAGAACTTTAAGATCATACTTTTGACTAAGTAAAAAAGGGAAAATACGCTGTCCCCCCCAAAAACAGTGACTCCAAAAGACTTTTCCCGTTTTTGCCGAATTTAACTTCACCAATCACTAAATGGGAGAAAGTTACGCTTCCAACCAAAACAGTGACTCACAACATTTTTTTAATCTTTAGAATAAAAAATATATCCGGGTTAAAAACAAACCGACAAATCTTGAATAAACACAATAACTCTTGGACACCTTCCCGTGGCAATAAAGATATCCCCCGTCCCATGGGACAATCAGGCTTTTAAATATATGCCTTTTTGTCTTTACAGACGGTCAAGTTTCACTGTGACAACTCCCCCGTTTTCGCTTGTCTTTCGCTCAACCTTAAGTTTTTCAAAATTTCTGCCCTGTGCGCAATTTGTTTTTTTATATTTTTTATTTTTCCCCAAATTGTTCCCATTTGCTGGGAAACCCAAAAGAAAAGTTATTCATTGAGGGCCCTTTCAGAGATTTTTTATATCTGACGGGGGTCTGCCCTTTTGGTTTCCTCTTCCCCCCGAAAGTTGGGCATTTTGTTTTGGAGGGCCATTGTCCATTCTTCGCACATGCCCCCCCCATCTAAGTCTTCTACTGCTGAGGATCCCCTTAAAGGAAGGAAACTTGTTGCAATATTTTTAAATTAATCTTGTCGTCCACCTGATGTTTATAATCTTGCGGAGACATTTGAAGTTGAAAGATGTTAAGTCTTCTCTCATGCCCTTTAGTAGGCTGTCCCGTTTCGAGTCATAGATAAAAACTAATTAAAAGGCTCGATATATTTAAATCTTTGTCTCCCGTGTTAATTTTTTTTGTCCCCCGTTCTCTTTTATAGTTGGCCGAATTTGTAGCCCGCTGCCTATTTCTCTCTCGCGATCCTGGGCCCTGAATTTATGAATCCCCTTTTTTTTCCAATTTTTTGTTTTTTTTGGGCTCCCTTTTCCGTACAGTTTCGCAAGGGCCCGTGTTTTGGGGGCCCGGTTTATTTTCTTAAATCATTGTTGAAATCTTGCAGAACGTGTTTTGCCGTCTTTTGCCTTTTTCAGGGGCAAGGGTGGTTTTGCCAATTTTTAAAATTTTTAAAACATGTGGGCGCGGAGTTTGGGAGGGGGTACGGAGGGAAATATGGAACTTTTCACTTTTCAGGGCAGACCATAGTATCCGTGGGTTTTTTTGTGTGAAAGGAAGGGTCTTTTGTCCATTTTTTCTCTATAGTCCAGCCGATGGTTGTTCTGGCTTCCCTTAAAATGACCCCGGATCAGTTTGAGGTGGGCGCCCGTCTTTTTTAGTTAGTTTGTTTTTTTGGTTTCCCCTTTTAAAAATTTCAGTGTGATGGTATCCACTGAATGAGGTTTCCCCAAAAGCGGGCTAGTTCATCAGGGGCGCTTTTTTAGCTCATTATTTTTTTCCCACGCCTTTTGGGGGTGTTAACCCAATTTGAGCATCGGTGAATATACGACTTTTTTGCGAAAGGGGCCTCTTCTCTCTAGATCATTTCGGCCGCTGTTCTTATTGCCCTGCTCTTTAATTATTTGAGTATTTGCCTGTGGGAATCCTTTTAAATCACTTTCTTTGGGAGTTTAAGCACTATTTCCTCCACCGTCGCTGATTGCGTTCCTAGTCGATCCGTCAGTATAGACGTGTAACCACTTTTTTTCGGGGACTCTGTCTCTATGATTTTTTGGCCCCCTTTTCTTTTGAAGTTTTCTTTCTGGCCTTTTTTTAGTATGCCCGGGATTGATTCCTTAGTTTCCCGGGATTTTGGGGTTTTCCCCGGCGGGGACTTTTCGTTGCCCCCGGGTTGATTTGGCGTTCGGTTTTCTAGGACCGGATGGTCTGCGATGGGGCCGCATTTTTGCCAAAACTGGTCCTCTTTTTCTGCCCCTTCCGAATCCTTCATTCTTTCGCATAGGGGGGGAATTTAGCCCTTTTAAATTTTTTTCCCCCAAAACCCAAAACTTTTTTCTCCCCTTCGATCTGCCATTGGTTGGGTGCCTGTGATTGTTTCTTGCCTTTAAGGGCGGGAAATTCGGCTCTTTTGATAATGCGCTTTCACGGGTTTTGGGTTTTCACTTTTGGGGAAATTTTTTTTGGGTCTTTCCCACGCTGCCGCCTCTCCGGAATTTTCGCACTATTCCAGAGTGGGGTTTTTGAGGATCTGGTTTTCTCCCGTGGAGCCAAAGGGTTTGCGCAATTCTTGGGAGCCTGTGTTTTTGCTTTTTTCCCCCAGCACTTTGATTTGGGGGCACAAGTCCCGTTTTCGGTCAGTGTGACTTTAAGGGGCGTTTTAAGATCTTGCCTATTGACTTCTTTTATCTTGTAGTCTTTGGGTTTTTCTGGGAGAACACAGTGTAAGGGTTTTTTTGAAGTATTCATATTCAACTTTTTTTTTACCCCAAACCCCGGTTATTTAGGGGTTTTTTGGGTCGATTTGTTCAGGGGATTGAAATTTTCCCCCCCCATATTGCCAGGTCGTCGGGATAAAGGCAGAGTACTCGGGGTTTTTGGGAGGGATGTTGCTATGTCATTGACAAAGATTAGAAAGAGGGTTGGGTGAGAGCACCTCCCTTGGACTCCTTGCTCTAATGTGGCCTTTATACTTGTTTACCCCTGAACCTGAACCCCTTTCTGTTCAGTTCTCTAGATATCTGTCAAAAACCTTTTTTCATTCTTCCCTTTATCCAGGGTGAGGGTTTCAGTTTTTAAACCCCCCTTTCCAAAAGCAAAAAACGCCCCCTTTTCCGCTACCAAAAATGGGGTCTTGTTTTTTTTTTTTGGAAACCATCCCCGATTTTTTTGGGCAAATAGGGTTTTTTTTATCTTCAGATGGGGGCTTCCAAAACCTCCCTTTTACCTGAGAAGCCCTTTTCTTTCTGCCAAGATAGCCGTTTGTTCCCCGTTTTGGGGTTTGCCCCAGCTTTAAAAGGTTTATTGGTCTTTTAACTCGCCGGGTGGAGTTATTTTTTCCTGGTTTAAGTATGGGGACCAGTTCCCTTCCCTTCCCTTCTCTGATACTATGTTTTCTCAACGACATATTTTTGGGTGGCCGGGGGGTCCTTTCTCTAGTACCAAAGTTCTTAAGCATCCCCATTTTTGGGTCCTATCCTTTCCGTGCGACTTTCTGACTTCCCTCTCCCTTAATGCCTCTTCCCAACCCCATTCCTTTGGGAAAGTAACCGTTAGGTAACTATCAGCTTTGGGTCCCTTTTGGGGGGCCCCTCTTTTTTGGGTTTGTGTCATCGACGTTTTCTTTGCTATGCTTCTCTGGGGGACGGGATTTTGTATTAGAATGTTTAAATTTCCCCTTTCCCCCGGACATCTTTTTTCCTGTTCCCAGACATTTTTGGTCTACTTGTGGGGAAAGGCCTTTTGGTCATTTTTCTGAGTTGCTTTGGAATTTCACAAAGGGGAGGGTCATTTTTGGGAAAGGGCCAAGTCGGGGGGGGCTAGTCGTATGCCACCCCCGAGTAAAAGGGTTTGGGTTTGGGCGTTGGGGTTGACGAGGGCAGGTTGTTTTTCTGCCCTTTCCCTTTTACGCCTCTGCTGTTCGTTTCGAGGTAGCCCCCTCTTTCGGGGCTATTGAAACCCAAACCCCCAGCATGTGCCGTTACTATTTCATCAGTGAAGGGGTCACTTGGGTATAAGTTATCGGGAAAAATCTGCATTTTTTCCTTAAATTAGGACATTAGATCCCCGCTTTCGCCGGGTTTTTCCCGTAGTTGCTTTTTTTTGTTGGGTGGGAAAGCCGTTTTGAACTAAGGGGGAGGGGCCCCCCCTTGGGCCCCTTTTCGTTCAAGTCTTAAGGGTTTGGGAACCCCTGATCTGAATCTTGTTGGGCATTTAGATGGGTTTCTTGTATGCACGCAACCCTCAATTTCATCTTCTGCAAGTCTTTTGGCGAAAGGTTTTCTTTTTGTTAAACCTTCGGGATTCCATTTTCACAATGTTTTAAAGCCCTTGCCATACTTGCCGTATTGAACCAGAGCTTTTTCCCCTGGGCCTCGCCCTTTTTTTTTCCGAGGTTTGGGGGACGGGGAAAAACCCCGGGAAAAAAAGGCCCCCGAGGAATGGGGCCCGGACTCCCTCCCGACGGACTCCCGGGGGTAACACCAAATGATATTTTTTAAAATTAAAATAAATTTAAAAAAAATTTTGGGCCCTGCAGCCTTAGGGGAGGGAAAACCTAAAAATTTTTCCAAACCCATTCCCAAATTTCTTTTTTCGGCCTTTTCCCCCCTTTTAACCCCCAAGGCAACAGGTTGCTTTTTCTTTCAAAGGGAGCGACCCTTAGACGACCCGCCCCTCCCCGGGGTTATGAGCGTCATTACCTTTGTTTTTTTAATGGACTGTTTGGGTTTTCCTCCCTCCCGTTTTGTTTAGGGCCCCCGCTTGATTGTCCCCAACCAAAAACCAAGGCGGGAGTGGCCCCCACGAAAGAACCAAAACCTGGGGGTTTGGGGGCGGGCCGGGAAGGGAATTTTCGTTGGTCGTCGTTTTTTTGATCCGAAAACCTTGGGTGGGGCCACCCTCATTTTTATGGGTCGTTTCATTCGGCGCCCATAGGGGCAACTTTGGATTTTTCACTCGCCATTACCCAAAAGTCCGATTTTCCGGGGATGTTAATTGCGTGAACAATCACCCCGCCCGGGTGTCTCAGGGGGCAGTTTTGTAAACGCTAGAACGTAACTTTTGGGTTTGCGCTCGGCCACATATACGGAGTTTTTTCGCAATCTTCCCTTGTGCCACCGTCACCTGATGTACCACATTTGCCGTGCATCGGGAGTGCCACGGCACGCTGCCCATTTTGCGCTCATGGCTCCGAGTTTCGCCGCTCAGAATACACCTCTCATCCCTTCGCTTGCAGCCTCACACATCTGCCGTTTCATGTACCATGCCTCGGGGCTACTCCAACACTCAGTTTGACTCGTGTCCATGGCACCGAGTTTCACTTCATGTCTCGGCTTTCTTGGGATGCACATCTCCTTTAAATTCGGTCATTTACTCCGGGGTAGTTGGTGTTTTGTTCACGGACTGATTTAATGAGCCATTTTGCATCACATCGCGACCGAGCACCTTCGATATACGGACACACACACACCACCAGTAAGATCGCGCGAACGATCGAGTCTTAATAGCAGACGCTACCTTGTCCCTTATTCGCTGGGAGCCTCGTGCTGCCTATTCGAGCGTTGGTTTCTTCATCAAGAGAAAAATTGGCAGTGACTATGGACCCAAGATAGCAGAATGTTTGAACCGGGGTTAGATGGTTACCATTTCAGGTGATATTTGTTGTGGTGTTATTTCCGTGACATAAAACTAGTTTTGGTGACACTTATAGTATTTTGTATTGAGAACATAGATTTGACCAGTATCCATTTGCACACCTCGACTCCCGTTTAACTATTGATTTTGTGTGCTGGAGACGGTCCTTTGAGCTTTTTGAGGGTTCTTTTTGTAATTTATTAGTGCTGTTTTCTTTTCCTCAATTAGGGGACTGAGTGTTGTTTCATTTTGTTCGACCCAGTCTTTGCTGGAGAATTTCTTGGCGCCAAAGGAAGAGACGACGCAGTCATACATATTATTTTTAAGGATGCTCCACTTTTTGTCTATACTACTTTCTCCAATTACATTGTCAGATAGAGCAGTAAACTCCTTTTTGAATGTCTCCATATTCTCTGCCATCCCCATTCTAGTTATGTTGATCTTGGGTTTGGGTGGTCTTCTTTTTGTATGAGTTTTTCTTGGTAGTCCTTTGACTTTGCTGATAACTAGTGAATGATCTGTATCACAGTCTGTGCTATGGAAAGTACGTGTGATTACAAAATCAAGCTGATGCCAGTGACCTGATCTTGGGTAGCACCATGACTCTGTGTCTGTGTTTGACAACAAAAAACGTATTTGTCACACACATGGGAGCAGTATTCAAGCAGTCTCTGACCATTATCATTGATATTTCCAATGCCATGATGACCCAGGCATACTGTCCATGACTGGTGATCAGATCCTATGCGTGCATTTAAGTCACTCATTATATACAGTTGCTCATCCACTGGAAATGAGTTAACGATCATTTGTAATGAGTCATAAAACCTGTCTTTATTTTCTGCAGACGCTGTTAGGGTTGGTGCATTGACGATTATAATGTTTAGAGTCCACCTTTACAATGAGTAATAAAGATATTACTGGCTCTGATGCAGCTACTGGTGTATGGATAGCTTTCACAAGTCTATTGTGCACAGCAAAGCCGACTTTCTAGAATACAGTCTAGGTTGATTTGTGCTTAGGCCCTGCCAGAAAAATGTGTAATTCTTTTCTTTTACTGAGCCACAATATGGAAGTCTATTTTTTTAAAATCTTTTTTGTCCAAAGCACTTGAGCTGAAAGCTTTCGGCTCGGTGGTATGGACATCGTAACCCTTGGGCCGGTGCCACGAACACCGTAAATCTGGGGAACCTGTAGCTTTCTGCCAGTCCGCGGAGTTGAACCCGCACCTACAGAGACTAGTCACCTGAGTCAGAACACGCTGTAGGCTCTCAAGTTCTCTGTCTATGACAGCTGTTCCTTCTCATATCCTTTGTTTCTGAGCGAGTCTATGTTGTGAAGTCCAGGACACGTGGACCTTGCGTTCTGACGAGTCTATGTTGTGAAGTCCAGGACACGTGGTCCTTACGTTCCTTGTGCCAAATCGAAGAGATTTACTTTTTATTTTCCTAGGTAACTGTTTCTTTCCGTCTTGTGTCGGAACTGAAAGCAAGGATAAAGTGTCCTCTTCTTTTGTGCCTAGTCTGGACAGCTTATATGGGGAATGTGCCTTGCCCTTTTTGCACAAACCCCTCTTTTCCCCTACTGTTTAATCCAAGGAAAGACAAAGTCCATAGGTTTGAAATCAAGCAGGGGATGTCAGAAGATGAAATGAATACACATATAACCAACTGCCTTAGGGTCCCTCCCTCCGGATTTGTGGTCAAGGTTTACTCCTCTAGCCCCCTGCATAACTGCTGACCCATAGGGCAGTGGGGATTTTTATTAGGGTTCCTTCCTTTTAAATACATAGCCATATTCATATGCGTTTATGGTAGCAACCTGATTGCTATAGTGCGCCTCATTGGCTGGTTGCCTCCGACTTCAGCACTCTTACTGCTAGAGAAGACTGTGGTCTAACTCGAGGATAGAAAATTGTAAAAGAAGTAAGAGATAAGACAAGAAAATGATGGGAGAGGAGGGCTGCCATTTAACCCATAGTTGGGGGATGGATTGGTTGCAGCCAGAGCATTTTCCACTCGCCGGTGGGTTCTGAGCTGTCACCTAATGAGGCCCCATCCTGCTCCCCGCCTTTGGTCTGGCCTTTCACCTTCAGTCTGTTCGGCTTGGTTAGACTTGCCAGGAGTTAGACTCCTGCCGACATAGCCTGAAGGATCACAAGCACAAACCCTCCAACCACGATAAGGTAGGCTAATCTGGAGGGTCTTAGGTTACTCCTAGCCGTCTTTCTTTCTTCTCTTTCCCCTTCTCCCCCCTCTCCCCCTTTTTTTTCCCCACAAGGCAGTGAGTTCAACAGTTGCAGATGGTACCGTCTTCTGAGGTAGCAGATGAAAACATTTGATCTTGTTGTAGGAAAGGGGGTTTCTCCTCCTACGAAGAAATATAGTGATGGTGGATGATGGTGTTACATTGTGTAGTATTCACATAACTCGAACACAGTTATGATTGACTTAGATGTATATTTATTTATGGTATCACATCTAGACATACGAAACACGTCTTCCCATCTCAAAGGTTCATTGTCGAATGTCTCTATGTTTGTTTACTAACTAGCAACAGTTACTCAATCGTCACTTCTCCACAAAAGCGTCATTTTGATTTAGGTTTGCACTTCACTTAAGTGCCACATAGTCCCCTATAAAATATCAAATTATACTAAATAACTATCGGGCTAACTGCCCTTTCCCTGAGCTACCGGGAAACTAGACCCCCCGGAGACCCGCCGCCCCCCGACGTCGAAACCCCCAACCAAAATTGACTTTAGAGTCCTTCGGGTCATTAGCGGTGTGAGAAATGGAACACGTCTCCACCTTTTAAATGGGCCCCACAACCAACTCAAACCAACCATGGTCGAAAAGGAAAAAAAAACCCGAGGGACCCAGGATGACCCAATTGAACGGCAAGGGGAACTAGTCCCCACCGTCGTTGAAGACCGTCAACTGGTCATAGGTGACCATGGCTAACATCAACGGTAAACCCCTATTGCTCTATGCGAAACAATATATCAATAAACACATCAGCAATATGTGCATAATATAATTAAAATATCACCCCGTGTAACCCCGACAGCGCCCCTAAACAGTCTCTTTCTCCAGCAAAAAATCTGGTCAACTGTACTGCGCATCCTAACTTCATGATGGGAAGGCCGGGACCCCAAAATTATCACTATGTCTTTTTTCCCTGTCGGGTCTTGCCCTGGAATCTCAAAAAAAAAAAAAATTGAACAGAATATGACATGAAAATTATAATAAATATTGTTAAACATTCAAATGGGACCCCCAAAGGGGAAACCAATAACAACCAAATTCCGGGAAGGGAAAAACCCAAAAAATTTGACATCTACAATGCCTGTTCAATGTATACATTATAGAAATGGGGGGAAAATAAACTCACAACGCTAAAATCGATGCAAATTCTTCACTGCTTCATTATAAATAAAATGTAAAATCCAACACTATTATCCAAGCCCCTAGGGCTTAATCACCCCCAAACTCGGGAAAATTCAAAAAAAAAAACACGCTTAAATCCTAAAAAACAAAAAAGTCAGGCCCCGTTAAAAAAGGAATTGCACCCAAACCACAGTTAAACCATCTTGAACAATTTAAAACCACCCCCCATTAAACAACTTCTCAATCCCTTCAAAAATTAAAGTAATTTTATATAATCAAAAAAGGAATTAACCTTTCACTTATTTTTCCCCCTACGACTGGACTTTTTAAAAAACCCCAGATGAGTTCCCATAAAAATAAACTTCTAGTTTATCCTATATCTAATTTCTTCTGTGCACATTTTAAACCCGAAATTTTTCAATTTCTTAATGGAGCCCAAATTATTAACCAGTTTGGGTTTGTCATCAACCGGACTGATGACGTAATACCCTGATTATCATCAGGCGTCTAAACCCACTTTGTATATTTGGGTTGAATACGTTTTCCCAACTTTGAGTCCTTATTTTGGCCTATTTTTCTACGTACTAACTTTCATTTGAATAATATAAATTTTGTCCGGTTGTCATAAAATTTTTTATGTGACAGGCTACCCTGTCGCCGGCATCTCTTGGGGCCTCTGTCAATTTCTTTTTGTGAACAACTATATTATCATTCCCCCTTATATGGATTAAAAAATCTAAAGCAAAAAATTGGTAATTAGGGTGCCTCCAAAAAAGTAAATAATAAGGAGACCCCTGTGGTTGTTGAGAAAAATTTTTTCCCCTACTACATTGGAAATGCGGGGACCATTCAACTTTTCAGAATCTCTAACGCAAGCATAGTCAACAATGTTTTTTAAAATCTCCCCATATCCTTTCCCCCTTGGGTTTATGGGGGTCCGGGACTTCTTAATTCCATACTTATGGCGAGTTCAAATATAACAAGACTCAAATCCTTTCCCCCTTCGGAGTTAATTTTTTGTACCCCAAAAATCAGGTATCCATCTAGATGATTACATCTGCCACTGTATTGGCAGTCGATCTCTGGTAGGAATGGCCCAAATTTTTAAAGTAAAAAATCATTAAACCAAAAATTTTAAAGGCCGGAATTTAGAAAACCCATGAAGTCCGTCCCATCATTTAAAAAGGATTTTTACCTTTATGACCTAAAGTTGTGATTTTCCTTTGGGTGGTTTAGTCTTTACAAACCCCTGGCTTTACTAAATTTTTCCATCTCCTCCCAACCCAAAAAAACGGGATTTTAAAAACCAAAATGTCTTTTTCCCCCCTTGATGGCCAATTCATGGAAAAATTTGCTAATACTATCTGGCTGGCGGGTAAAAAATATTTAATTCATTACTTTCATATCACACCTTTTTTTATACAGAGTTCCCCATTTTCATGCAAAGATTATCACGGGATAACCAGAGTCGTTGTGATTCCGGGGCCCTTTGGTGTCTGTCGGAGTATGATCTCCAGAGCCTTACCCGACCAAGCGCAGAATCCTGCAACGGGAAAAGTTTCACATCCGAAAAACTATAAGAGCGGGTCGCTCGTTAGTAAAATATGTCTCTGACAGACATATCCGACAAAGGGGCTGTGAAAAAAATTTTGATTAATCCCAATTCGTCGTCTTCGCAATGCATCGCAATTCGCCTCACCCATGTACGGGAAAGGATACCGCGATGGGGTAAACTTTTTTGTTTAACGTGCCTCACGATGCGTTTCATAATAAAAGGCCATTAGAAAAACCCCCTTTTGTTCAATGGCCCCCAAATGCGCTCTTTTTAAAAAAGTAAACCCTTATTATCGGGAAAAAGTTCTTTTTACCTTAGTTTGGGGAAAATTTTCGGTTCCCCCATTTCAGACCCAAAACGGTTTAAAATACTCTTGATTTTTTTTCCCCCCTTCGGAGAGTCCTACTGGCATAAGCGACCCTTTATAGTGACCACCCTGTTTCTGGCTCCCCCAAACCACAAAAAAGAGGCATCAATGCCCAAAAATAAAGGGGACTGCAAAAATGGGAAACCCGAAGGGGTGAGATCAATTTAGTTTGAAGGTCCCGAATCTCACAATCACTATTCCATTTTAAATCACCCGACCTTTCAACGTCATTCGTTCCTGGTTGATCAGAGGAATGGCATTCATTTACCATATCCATAAGGGGTTTTTGCAATCTGTGAGCCGGGGGATAAATTTTCAAAAACCCCCATACCCAGAAAAGCCCTTACTTGTTTTAAACTAGTGGGTATGCTGATTCTTATGGACGATTTTTGGGTTTGGGGGTTTTGGTACCCTCCCTAAACAGTGTGACCAAAAAAACCCTGAATCTCCAAAAAAAACCTTTTATTAGGATTAATTTTTAGACCTATTGATCTTATCCTTTCCAGAAATTCCCTAAACGAATCAAATGTTCTAAAATCTTTGAAAAATCAACTTTCATCTAAAATACCAAAAAAGGTTTAAAAGAAATCAGACATAATTCTGATCCGTTGAAAATCCAGGGTTGTCAAACCCATTGGCATTCTCTATTCGTACAATCCAAAGGCGCAAAAAAGCGTTTTATCTTTTCCCCCCTGTTTCATTGCTCCGGGTAATCCCCACTAGTTAAATAAAGTGGTAAACAATTTTGCCCATTTGGGGAACCCAGGAAATGTCTCAGGGGGGGTACGCGTCTAATTGTCCTTTTGTTTAACTCTCGATGTCCAAAAGAGGCGCAAGGTCCATTCTTCTTCTTAAAAAACAACGGTGCAGCCGGGCTCCTCCCCGGAATAACCTGTTTCTGTGGAGTCCAAATATGGTTCTGCACCTCCGTATAAAACCGGGGGGGGTTCGCCGGTATGGCAACAAGGGGGTTGGTATCCTGCCCGTTTGGTGCTGTACATCAGCAAACAACATCGAATCATTACAAAAAAAAACATCATTATATTTATAAAAAAAACTTTTAGCCTTTTGGTTTGAGAACCATGCTATTTCAAAGGTCAAATTTTTTTGAACCAATGAGTATTTTTGGGGAATCAAAACCCCAAAAATTACTCTTATGAATGCACATTAAAAGTTGCAGACAGCCCTTATATTCCAACTCCTCATTGGAAAACCTAAAATACCCCTACCTTTCCCATTAGAAAGTAAAAATCTTTTGAAATATTTAGAACATTAATGCCAAACCCCCTTAATCAAAACAGTCACAGATTGCAACACACAATCTTTTTCCGGAAAGAACGGTTGATTAAAAATTTTTTCCCAAACAACCCCCCCTTTTAAATCTAACCCATCAACCCCCAAAGGGGCAAGCTCTAATTTTGTTTTTTTTCCTTTGAAAAATGGGGGGCGGGGAAGAAGGGTACTTTTTAGGTCCCTGCGGTACCCCGGGGTCCCCCTCCCCCCGAGTGACGCCCTTTAAAATTTTCTTTCCCCTACATGGTTCGCATTTGGCCACCCGACCATTAGAAAACGGGGGTTTGGGTCCATAGCCACCCCCCCCAAAAATTAGGAACATTTTCCAGCACGATTACGGTACTCGGATGGTGATCACCGGGGTGGTCCTGCACCCCCGATTCATGCTATTTCCCGTCACTCAGTCGTTGACCCAACCTCTTGCCCCAAAGTCCTGCAAGGGATGGGATTTGACCCCACCGAAAGGGCCTCTACGGCAGTGCAGGAATGGGGGCGGAGATCCTGCCACCAAGACATCAACTTTTGACAGAGCCTATCTTTAAAAGGACGAAAAAAGGCCCCAAAGAATTTTTGGGATCAAGGTACCGCCCCCTCACGGTTTTGTGCCGCAGTAACCTTCAAAAAAGGTGCAAAAATGAGAGTAATACATGACTCTCCAGCACCCTGAGATGACCAAAAAAAACGTATGGGTCTGGGGGGCCCGATTATCCCCCAAACCCTCAATAGACCCCAACAAATTTCGGGTCCTTGGGGCATCATCTGGATCTCCTCCTCTCTCGAAGATACTTCTAATAGGGTGTCCCACCTTCTCTTGGGCCCCTAACCTATTGAAACAAAATCTTTTGGGAAATACCGGGGACCGTCAGATTACCCAAATCCTCAGGGTCTTGCAAGGTGGACGAAGAAAATTCCCCCGTAGGAGGCCATGGCATAGAAACTGCCGGAAAACCACTACTATCTTGATTCGGGCCATTCAAAGGGCAGCAAATCGCCTGTACGGAGGGGGCACCCCCAACAGAACATCCTCTGACCCTATTCCCCCTGGGAAACCCCTGAGCCATAGGACTCTAGGGGAAACCCAAAAGTAAAATCGAAAAAAAAACGTCGTAAAGTATCAAATAGTCCTCAAATTTAAAAACCATCGGTATATACAAAAGATTAATGATAGGTACATTATGTTCAAAACATCATTAAAAACATTTTTAGTCCTGAAAAAAATTTTGTTACATGTCCAGCTAAAAAAAAGGAAGAAAAAGTCTTACACTATTCGGAATAGTAAACAATTTCACCTATGTCCATCGTTTTAACAGTGTATATTTTGATAAAAATTTAAAACTTCCTGACCGAAAGTAAAATCCGCTTGAAACAGGAGTAAACAATTCCTTGACCGGTGGGTAGCCACACCGTCACCGTCACTGGGGAAAGGGCAGTAGAAATAAGGCCAGAACGTTGATTGAAGAAATTATAAAGCAAAACCTTGACGACCTTCCCTATAGGAAGGATGATGTAATAAATTTCGTTGATTGGAAGAGGTATGGTAAAACCAAAACCGGGGTTTTGACCGCCGGTCGCCTTCCCTAGGAAAGGGCAATTGAAGAAAAAAAATTTATTGAAGATAATATAGTAAATCCTAGACCGGGGGGTGAACCCGGGCGCCCCTTAGGAAGGACAATTGAAGTAAAATATTGATTGAAGATAATAAGTAAATCCCAGACCGGGGTGTACACCCCGGGCGCCTTCCCTTTGGAAGGACAAGGTAAAATATATCGATTGAAATTAGGTAAATCCTAGACCGGGGGTGGACCCGGTGCCTTCCTGGGAAGGACAATTGAAGTAAAATATATTGATTGAAGATAAAAGGTAAACTGAGGGGTGTGAACCCGCTGCCTTCCCCGTAAAAGGGCAATTGAATAAAATATATTGATTGAAATAATAGGTAAAACCCCAGACCGGGGGTTTGACACCCGGGGCGCCCCCGAGGAAGGACTTTAAGTAAAAATTTTGATTGAAGATAATATAGTAAATCCTAGACCGGGGGGGTGACACCCGGGGCGCCCCTTCCCTTTGGGAAAGGGCAATTGAAGTAAAATATATTGATTGAAGAAATAGAGTAAATCCCAGACCGGGGGGTTTTAAAGCCGGTCATCTTCCTTGGGGAAAGGGCATAAAAAATATGTTGATTGAAGAAAGCATAAAGTTTCCTAACCCGGGGGGGTGACACGCCGGTCATCTTCCTGTAGGAAGGATAATTGAAAATATAATTTTATTGAAAGTGTATAAAATATACCCAGACCGGGGGGTTTTACACGCCCGTTCCCCTTTGGAAGGATAATTGAAAAATATATGTTGATTGAAGAAAGCATCAAGATATTACCAGAGTGGTCACTGAAGGTCAAAACCCGGGATCATAACGGTATGAGGCAGTAACCCCCCATGCGAAACAACCAGTAAATATTAAAAAATGACTTAAATAACATCTTTGGTCCACGGTTTGGCTTTACAGTGGGCTGATGTTTTAATTTTCTTGACACCATTGTTGTAGGAGGGGGGCTTTTCCCCCCTACGAAAAATATAGTGATGGTGGATGATGGTACATTTGTGTATTACTAACTCGAACACAGTTATGATTGACTTAGATTTTTTTTTTATGGTATCACATCTAACAAAGAAACACGTCTTCCCCTCTCAAAGGTTTATTGTCGAATGTCTCTATGTTTTTTACTAACAGCAAAATTTCTCAATCTCCTCCCCAACTACAAAAAGCGTCATTGCCAGTTTGTTTGACTTCTACTTAAAAAGTGCAACACATAGTCTCAACTATATAAATAATTTACTACACTAAAAATCTGGCTCTGTCCCTTCCTGAGCGCCACCTGGGTTGACAATCTGACTAAATTTGACCTAGTTTACAAGGACCTGGAGAACACTGTTGTGTCGCCCGAACTGAAATGTGTCCATTCCTCGAAAAACCCGGGGACCTGATGTGTTATATGTTTCAATGAAACATTACATGAAAGCTGGACGAAAAAAATATCCTTTCTTCCGAAATACAAATCTCCCCTAAAAACCAAAAAATAAAACCACAATTCAGCATACCTACCCAACTAAAGTTTATGCCGCCATCGGACCAATATATCGAAAAAAAAACAACAATCATGTTCTCGATGTTTTGTTTGGGAAAATCTTTTGCCTCCCGGGTTCCAAATGCTCGTTTCCCCTTTGCAATATCTCCAACAGCGTCAGCGACCCCCCTACCAGTTTTGATTGATGAGCTGACTGTATACCTGTTGTCCGTTCTTTTTTTGCCACCAAACTTCAAACATTTCGCAATCTGTAGTTGACGTGGATTGGTTTAGATGAAGGTCTTCTCTGCGGCCACACTCTTTAGGGGGTTCCCTTCAGCTCATCCATTGGGTGGCCTCTGAAAAGCGCAGAACCAGCCGTCTTGTTAGCCTCTCACCAACGACACCTTGCCCGGGAAAAAAGACAAGTGTAATTCTGCAAATTTTGCCCTGCAGTGACTAAGTCCATTGCCGCACGAACCGGCCTCCACCTTTGGGTCATACTCAAGAGTCCCCCAGAATGCACGCATAGTGTGGGTTTTGTGACTCTGAAGGTTTTGGTCACCCCCCAGTACCTCCATTGTCATGCGTTTTTTTCCCCTTAAACACCACTGGCTTCCTTGACCATTCTGCCACATGGCTTGCAGAAGGCCCATCAGACTTTCGGGCGAACTACCGATCCATCCGGGAAATCACAACGACGTCTGAATTTAACGCCCGTTTTTTCTGCAACCTTTGTCAAATTTAAGATGGTTGAAAAAGGTTTCCCGTATATTGGGGGCATCGGGTTTAACTTCCCATAGTCAATATTATTGACCCGCATACCAGCTGAACGTATCTGGGGCACGGGCCAACCCCTGACTTGCCCCCCTTTCCGATTTAAACCCCGGGGCTGGCTGTTCATGCAATGGGTGTCTTTTTGGACTTTTTTTGAGATAGGCACGTGCTTATCTTGAGTCTATGTCCATGGTCGAAAATCCGGGGGAAAATTCTCCCCGGGGGTATCCCTTGTGGATGATGCCAAAAGCTTCGTTCTGTATTCTCTCCAGTCTTTCGATTTCGTTTTGTGACGTGAGGGGGGGTTTTCGTATTCAATGGGGGAAGGACCAGTGTCTGATACGGATGACAAAATCGTTGCTCGATTTAACAGCCGCCAGCTCTCTTTCCGCCAAACCTTTTCTGCCCTTAAAGCCTTTAAAAGTTTGAAACACAGACTGCGGTCAAATGTCACCCAAATTTTCATCATTTATCTATGGGCAAAAAATACCCGGGGAAATTTCCCAAAAGGGGGTACATGCGTTAACGGGGGTGATTATTGGTGAGAACCATTCACTGCTGCTTTGGTAGGGGGTTTACTAGTACCCAGAATCCCCCAGTCTGTGATGCGGTAGCCCTCTTCCTCATCACAGGATCCTGCTTTCCTTGTCTATACACTAGGATGTCATCAGCAAAACAAAGTTCTACCTCTGCCATCCGAGTTGTTGTTCTTTAGACAGTGTATATATTGAAAAAAAACAGGGGGGAGAGGAGAGCCCTGTGGCAATTTCCGGTTATCACCGGTTCGAAAAAAACCACCACATCGATACCACCTTCCAAACAGGGGCAGCTTCCATCTTATGTATAAAGGGTGCACCTGGGGTCTGATGATTGGGGTTAAAATAATCTGGGCACTCGGAGGGGCCCTTCCAATCCACCATTGCTGCACATGTTTCAATACCTGCTAAACCCCCGAAAAAATCATAGGCAAAAACCGCGCGTTCACCATGTTTTTTCCCAGATCTGTAAACCCCCAGGTGGGGGGAAGAAAGCGACTTTTGAGGGCCACCATGACGGGCCCCGATTTTCTCAAAACGCCTGTCGTTTTTGCAATGCAAGTTTAGCCGGTATCTGAAATGATCTTTTTTGGGCTTCGGCAATGGTAGTAGGTAGCTAAACCACTCCCCCCTGTCTCACCGTCTTGGGTGCTGCGTTGAAATTTGTTTACCAGTTCCTCGATGTCGTCTTTCGATAAATCGGGTTTTCCTTTTAATGCCACGGCCCCGGGGGAGTGCTTCCCGGGTTTTTAGTGTTTTCCTGATGACCTCCGCGTTATAAAAGCTCTTCATCCCCAAACAACAGCGCTGCAAAGCTCTTCTATGCCCCCGAGCCCGGGTCTTTCTGCCCTTGGGGGCTGTCTCTTTGTAGCGTTGGAGAGCTGCCCCCATTTTCTCTGACTTCTGCCCGGCCAAGTCAGTGCTTTGGAAACCCCGGGTGTTTACGTCTTGCGTACCATTCTGCGCTGGTGGAATTCCCGAACGACAACATAGATTTTCAGCGCACAACCCCTGCAGAATTCTCCCCTCACTATTAGCCAGATTTTCACACGCTTTAAAGGGCACGTTTTTCTTCCCTGTCTTTTTTAGACCCTTGGTATGTGCAGGGGTGCTAGTGACCTTTGCCCAAAATTTTAAACCCCTTGCCTCTTGATCCGCCAGGCTTCATCGACCATATCATTCCACCATGGTGGGTGTGTCGCTTCCTCTGTTTATTGCGATGTGGTCTGATTTTACTGCGCCTGATCTTGCTGATAGTATCACACCCTGCTGTTCATCTAAAAATTTTACGTGTTTTTTGCTCCCATGTTCTGCGTTTTTCAACCCGGATCAAGCATGGGCAGTGATCACTATCGTGATATTCAAGCACGCTCCATTTCACAAGGGCAACAAGGTGGGAGACATTAACGCCAAATCAATGACACTGTCAGAGTCCCCTGGTCGACTCGCTAGTTTGGTTGCTCTACCATCATTGATACAGACCAGCCGATACTGAAGTTGTTTACTAGTCATGTT
>JADZMA010000178.1:0-43921 GCA_020796225.1 Arion vulgaris
TGTTTCATCCATAGTTGAAAACTGGTTTGTTCAGAATGTTTCAATGTTCAATGTTTTCATTTCATGGTCATCTAATGTCATTCTTGATAACAGAAATAATCTATCGATCTCCTACTGTAAAATTGCTGAACATCGAGAAACATTTGCTTCATAAATAGTATCATGTCTTGGAAACTGAAATATTCTTGTCCTCTAGTGCAGAGTTAATAATAATCTTCTCTTGAGTCGATACGATACGGGCAAACACATTTTGACTTTTTAAAGCAGGGTTCTCAACTTTGTTGAAGTTGTGGCACACTTGAAGTCCTACAACAAATCGTAGACGCACTATACACACAAACTGAATAAATAAGAGTCAAAAAGCAAAGAAACAGAAATATGGAGAAAGTTCTACGTACTTGTATACATCATTTAATTAATGCCTATGAGAAGTATGGGCCTGATGGTCTTGGCCATTTTTTACCCTGGCTCCCGCCATCACCGCTGTTGCCGACCCTGATCTGGGATTTCCTAGGCGCACATAGGAATGTCCGCTGGCACACTAGTGTGTCTGGGCACACTCTTTTAGAACCACTGTTTTTAAAGGTCGTGCCTAGAGCCGGCAACTATGATGTGACAATCAACTTTGGGTGAAGTGAGAGTACATTAATAAGCTGATATACGCCTTGTGGTAATTCTACTATGTGTTACTCTATCCTTTTGTATTGCCAAATATTATACATATATCTTGTCAGGATCTGTGTCAGGATCTGTGTCAGGATCTGTGTCAGGATCTGTGTGCGTGGAGGTAAGTGTGCCGACTCTGCTCCAAAGATACTTGATCCATTCACCTGCGTAGAGCAACCGGATATTATTTAAGAAATGATCTGATCTCAGTGTAGGTGTCTGTGTAAGAATTTCTTAGTCATGTCGGAGAAGGACGATAAAACGTAGGTCTCTTGTTCAAATGCAACACGTTTTTCTAGACAAGAACTTGAGTGCACTCTTCAATGGAAATGAAAATGGAACGATCTAAACATATCCGGAGATAGAGTCTTCTTGAGGAACTGAAGGATGTTGAGCTTTCCTGAGAAACCATAAAGAAAACTGCAAGAGACTAGAACAACTGGAGGGCAGCTGTTGATGCCCTACGCTCCGGAGAGTAGCGAAATAAATCGATACGGGTCTAAAATGAAGGATTGACCATTGTACCTGATTCTCATATAGCCCGGTCCCTATCGGAAGAAATGGCCCGACATATGTATAGAGTGTTCCACAAAGCACAAACTCCGCAGCTCCATCTACAATCCTAAGGAACTCATAGAAAAATTGCATATGTTACTCGGTCGGGAATCACACCCACATCCTTCAGAACGACAGACAAACGTCTTAACTACTTCGCCATAGAGACTTCGAGAGACAATAAATAGTGTAATAAGTCAATAATATATATAACGATCGTTGATGATATAATTAAACCGTAGCACTTTGGACAGAGTCTTAGAACTATACCTGTAATACTTTGACAATCTTACTTGTTCAATGTCCCACTAGCAGAACTATACCTGTAACACTTTGGACAATCTTACTTGTTCAATGTCCAACTAGCAGAACTATACCTGTAACACTTTGGACAGTCTTACTTGTTCAATGTCCAACTAGCAGATGTCTGATTGATTGGTTGATAGGACCATCATCATTGCACTTCGGTAAGTAACCATGTGTGCTCCAATCGCTTTATTACGCAAGGCAATCTCAGCTGCAGTGCATGAATCTGTAGCGCGGCGAGGGTCCCCGACGTAGTTTTGAAGATGGTGGAGATATTTTGTAGAAATTTTTATTTTAAACATTTTTCTAATTTATTTTGTCCGGGCAGGTTTCAGCCTGCTCTTCTCGATTTTGAACTCAATGGTTCAGTTACGTTCTCAAATTGAACACGGGAACAACATTTTATGGTTCTTCTCCTATAGGACTTGTAACTCGATCTCATCTACACTGATATCAAGGATCTCTAGGAAAATATCCAGATGTCTCCATGAGGAATCAAACCTAGTACCTTAGACACGAGAGATGAGCACCTAGCCTCTATACCACAGAGACACCTAAAATAGTAGATGTTTATGGGTATATAAATAATGTTACTTCTCTCCTTGAGCTTTGCTTCTCAAACTGGCTAGTCATCCATGCCATCTGTCCAGCAGGGTCATCAACAGTTGATGTGAGTTTGTTAGACGTATAGTAGAGATTTGTATTGAGTGAGAGAAGTCGAATTTAGGTGTACTCTGGCCATGTAGTAGCCACTCTGAAACATAGGAAATATAGGAATGTCAATATATTTTTCTTTGTTTCCTCTACATCAGTCACTTATTAAACCTCTCTGTGTGATCCGTATTTGATTTAATCATCATTACAGCGTTAGTTTCATGTGCCAGTTAATCGTCTTAATAGCTACTAGGCTACACACACTAAACAGCTACTAGGCTACACACACTAAACAGCTACTAGGTTACACACACTAAACAGCTACTAGTTTACACACACTAAACAGCTACTAGTTTACACACACTAAACAGCTACTAGGTTACACACACTAAACAGCTACTAGTTTACACACACTAAACAGCTACTAGTTTACACACACTAAACAGCTACCATGCTACACACAATAAACAGCTACCAGGCTACACACACTAAACAGAACTAACTCTAAAGTGTTTAAAGAAATACATATTTAATGTCAAACTTTCCATGCACTGTGAAAAACTATGTTTCCTTGTAGATTTCATGCACTGTGTATACTATGTGCCCCTTTGCAGAGCATTGATTTAATTACAATGTAGGACCCAAAAAAACAAGTAAGCCCAAAAAAGGGTTTCTCAAATGCGAAGAATTAGCTTCATTGCCCCGGGTTTTATACTCTGTCCTGTCGGCAGAGATGGATCCATCTGCCGAGAGATCGCACACAGCACGAATTTCGCAGCTCCGGCAACAATCCTAGGGATCTCATGAAAACATTGCACAACCCACAACCTTCAGTAGACAGACAAAACCACTTAACCACTTAGCCACTTAACCATTTAACCATTTAGACCCCCGTTTTTAGTATTAAAGTCAATTATAAATTAACCCATTGACTTGTAATTATGTTTACCCTTCAGGCAGGTATATTGCAAAATACTAAAATACCCGATGTGCTGGCTTTGTGTCATTTAAAAAAATACTAAGAGCCCTGTTGAAATGTTGAAACATAAGAGTGAAGGGGTTAACATTTTTTCTAAAGCAAGCTTTAACCATCATCATCTGACCTTCTTTAAAACTTTCTATTTGAGTTTGATTACTGATCCAATCCTTCCACAGTTCTGCTACACTTAAGTAGATCTGACTTTCTTTATAGTCAGCCTGGTTGCTTGGATAAAAGTCATGGTTGCCTAGCGATGAGTAAACAGGAACTGGGAAGCTGCATAAGGCTGTAGTAATGTTCTAGATCTGTAGTTGATGGCTTAGTGTTCATTTTCGCATCTTTGATATGGGCAACACTGTCTCTGTAATATATATATATATGATAAATTAGCATCTTTGATATGGCAACACTGTCTCGCAATAACAATATGATAAATTAATTGATTGAATGGAAATTAAAATATGAGAAATTAATTGATTATTTGTATCGTTCGCTCGCTATGATTTCAAACATAGTCTTGGCCCCTCTGACTGATTTTTTGCATGAAGGCTTGTTTTCTACCACTAGTGTCTATCATATTTCAAGTGACCCTTTACTTCAACTTCAGAGTAATTTCAATTTAGATACATAATAAACAATTTCAGTTTCCGTTGTCCAAATGTTACCTGTTACACACCGACAAATTATGACCTAAGGTGTCTCGGGAAACCCCAAGTTCTGGCATGTTGAATATATGAAAAAGTATTATAGTATGTAGTTTTAAATTAAAAATGACAAAATATAAATGTTTGGGTAACAGCTTTCACAATGAAATAGGGGTGACAAAATTAAATGAACACAATGGTTATCAAATACAAGGGCTAAGGAAAATTCAATAAATTAATAACGATGTCACAACAAAAACAAAACAAAAAACTGAAAAGAAAGGAAAAAGAAACAGAAATACTAGTAAATAAGACTTTAATAACCAATACATAAATTATTTGAAAGCAGGAAGAAAAGTCAAGAAGACAAGAATGGGAAAATAACATGAATACATGCAATATACCCATAGTTTAAAGCAGAAAAAGTAAGAAGCAAAGAATGTGAATGTTATATGCGGTGAAATACAAGCGATTTTTCCGACGGTGATCATCCGAGGGAAAAATCGGATGGTTGCAAACGTATACTGCCAGTGTCAAAATGGGGGGTCGTACAGGCATTGTGATGTCGGAGTACATGTACGGTTTCTTGCCTGTCGCCGATTAAGCGGCACGCTACAGTAGCCAGCATGAAAGATTAGGGACGCATTAATCTCATGTCATAGAAGTGCCTAAACGAAAGAAGCGCGTTGTAGGGCCAGTTAAAACGTGGAACGATTTCCCTGCTAAAGGGTTGGGTATTGATTAAGGATGTGGAGTCAACATCTTGCATTGTCCTGCCCGTAAGACACAGTGATAAACTGGGAAAACTTCATTGATCTAGAGAGACAGAGACGGAATAAAACAGCACCAGGGATTCAAGCTGAAGAGAGCTTACTTGTCGAGATCTATGTTGGCCTTCCGAGGCATGTTTTTCGAACTCGAGATAAAGCGAGAAAGCCTTCGAAAGAAAGAACACCCAAAAAACTTCCTGCAAAGTACGACAAAGAAGAGCCGCGAGAATGGCAAAAAGTCACGACAGTTCGGGAGGAAGTAGCAAAAGTGAAAACTTGCATCAGTTTGTAATACCGATGATGATGGGATATATGCAAGGTAATAAGTCAAAAGCTGAAAGTAAAGGGGGATGTGAGAAGTAAACGAATAGAAGGGTTGAAAATATTAAGAAAACGAAAGGGGACAACAGTTAAATGATAAAATATCAATGCATTCGTGATGACAGTTCATCGATACATTTATGACCGTGTACATCACTGATATGCCTGAAGCCGATTTGTCACGCTTCATTAATTTCCTTAATGTTTTCAACCCTTCTATTCGTTTTACTTCTCACATCTCCACTACTTCTGTCAACTTTCTTGACATTACTATCACCTTACGCCTATCCACTATCTATACATCAGTATATTACAAGCCTACTGATGCACATAGTTTTTCTCCTCTATACTTCTTCCCATCCCCGGCTTGTCGGACTTTGCCATTCTCGCAGCTCTACGCCTTTGTCGCCTTTTTAGTGAGGACGATGATTTTCTGAGAGAGCTCGCGAGATGCTTTATTTTCTAGGCGCCCATACTCGGAGAGGGTGGGTTGTCTGGCTATGCATCGAGTTCAGAAAATCACTGCCAGCAGTACCTACCAGTCAGCATAGGACTACTAACCTGACAGAGTAAAACTTATCTTAACTTACCACCCCATAGTTCCCCGGTGAAAATGTTTTATTCCGTCATCTGTTTTCCTTAGATCAGATCCTGAGACCTGTTCTGTTTTTCCCAACTATCCTTTTGGGGTCTTGCAGACGGGACAGGTCTTAAGGATATGTTGGACACATGCCTTAAGTCCAATATCCAGACTCATTTTGGCACTGTCCAGTGTGGTCGTCGCCGTTGCAACACGTGTGCTTATGTGATACAGACGCGTACTGTATCTTTTTCCTTTTGGCACGTTTCTTATTGACGATGGGGTTTACATGCGAGTCCCAATCTTATCTAGCTATTATCTGTAAGCGGTAACAAGGCTTATATCGGCGAGACAGGGAAGAGGTTTAGTGACCGATTCGCCCAAAACTTACGCGACATAGCCAATGCTCTGTGACCCCCGTAGCCACTCCCTTTCAATGACACTGGCCATTTAGGTGCTCACGATGTCCAGGTCACAGCCATCCGATCATGTTCCCGGATGATCGCAGTCGATTTGCTCTGGAGAATCGGTTGATTTTTGTATGGTACCTGCGACCAGCGGGGGGCAAGTATTACATTCTTATGCTTTTAGTACTTTCTCTTCCCATGCTTTGTAATCTATATGGGTATATGTTGCATGTATTCATGTTATATTCCATTTTTATGCTTCTTAGTACTTTCTCTTCCCATGCTTTGTAATCTATATGGGTATATGTTTAAATGTATTCAAGTTATATATTTACTAGATGTTTCATTGTTTCTTTTTTTCTATTTAGTTTTTATGTGTTTTTGGTTACATTTATTTGTTATTCGTTTTTATTCCCCGGGTTTTCCTTAGATACGTTTGTATTTGGTCGTCCATTTGTGTTTCATTTTAATTTGTCACTCCTGTTTGTTCTTTGTTGATAAAGGCCTTGTTGGTCGAAACGTTGCTGTATTTTTTCATTGTTTTTGTAATTTTTAAAACTACAGTACTTTGTAATTACGTGTTTTGCCAATCAAATAGTTTTATTGCAGTTCCATATATATATACTGTCATTAGCGAAGCGTTGTTTTCAATTTCCAAAGGGCCCTTTATAAATTAAATGTTTAATTATATTCTAAAAATATTAAAAAAATGATTTCCATAAAAAAAATGATATAAAAATATTAGAAATAAATTTTAATTAAATTTTTAAAAAAATTTTCAGGCAAATACTAAAAATAATTGGGGAGTTTTTTGAAATGAACGGGACAGTGATTCGTGGGAGACCATCATTAAGAGACAAAGAGGGGTTTTGAATGTATGTCCTATGCCGGGGGGGGACTAGACAGCTCTCAGAGATGGACACGGATGGGGGAAGAGAACCAGTCCTAAAAAAACAAGAGAAGAAAATGATAGCGAGAGAGTTGAAGGAGGGGGTTGACGGGAGAGGTTGGTGGAAAGGGCAGCGGGAACGGAACAGGGGAAGTTTCTTGTGGAAGTCTTATGTATCAATCTGGGGTACGAAGAGGATATAAAAGATTAAATAAAATTTTAAAAAAATTTAAATTTGGGTTGAATTTTTGATTAAACAAAAAAAAATTTATGGATATGTATTTATCAAGTATGAAAAAGTGGGAAAAGGGGAAAATTTGATATGTATATACAATATGAAAAAAGTGGAAAAAAAACTTTTTCCCACTTTTTTCCCCTCAGCAAAATTTTTTCCCACTCACGTGTCCAATACTTTTTTTAATCCTCGGGGTTCAAAATTTTCAGTTCCACCTCATATTATTTTTTGGGACCCCTTTTTTTCTTTTATTTATTTCCCTCTCTTTATCTCTGAAATATTTCATCGTTCTCTTTCAAAATTTTGTTCTCTTCTTTTTACACGGGTAGATTTTCTTTTTTTTTTTTTCCTTTTTTTTTTCTTTCCCCTCTTTTTTTCCACTTTTTTCCCCTCTTTTTTTTTCTTATCTCTTTTTCTCCACACCCCATCTCCCGCTTCTGTCTCAAATTTCCCCACCTTTTTCAGTCGCCGCCTCCCCATTCTTATTTGTTATCTATATAGCACCCCGCTTTATGTCCACTATTGAACCCGATCTCCCCCTGTCCAAAAAATTTTCCCGACTTTCTGTTGAAAGTTAGCCATGTTGAAAAGGTTCCTGGGAAAAGGCCAAGGTGAGTAAACACCAATAGCCCCCCATACTGCCCAGGCTTTGATATTTCTCATTACATGACAGTTGTGATGTCCAGGGTCTGGTCATAATAAAAGGTTTTGTGACATGCCAGAATAACCGGGTTGATAGAGAATAAAGTACAAGTTCAAGACTTTTAACAAGTATTCAAACTACTGAACGTATAAGTGGTGCCTAGAAAAAATTAACTGCCGTTTACTGTGGTTGATGGCTACTTTCTGAAAGGATATGTCACGATTTTCATTTAAGTATTAATTTTTCTAATATTGTCTACCCTGGGGGGTGGTGGGGGTTTTGTGGGGAGAATCACTTTTTAAATTTTGAGGGCGTGTGTTCAAGACTTGTTTGGGTTAGGTTGGGGGTTTTTTTTTACCGACGGAGAAAAGGGAAAAACGACAAACTACCAATTTCCCCTTGGCGACAGTGTGGGTGATCAAAATTTTGGCGACAGTGTGGGTGATCTAACTTGTCTTGGCGACAGTGGGTGATCTAATTTCTTGTCCTGGCGACAGGGGGTGATTTTAACTTTTTGGCGACAGTGTGGGGGGATTAACTTCGACGCGGGGGGGGGATCTAACTTCTGGCGACGGTGTGGGGGGATCTAATTTTGGCGACGGTGTGGGTAAATCTAATTTTTGGCGATGGGGGGGGGGATTCAATTTCGTCCGGGCGACATTTGGGTTCAATTTTTGCCCCGGCAAGGGTTGGGATCAACTCTTTAACATTTGGGGTTTTCAAACCCCCCGGCAATGTGGGGTTTCCAATTCCAAGTGGGTGGGTGACTAACCCTTTTTTCACGGTGGGGACTAACTTCGGCATTTTGGGTGTTTCAATTCTCAATTTGGGCCCCCAACTTGGCGCGGGGGGTTCAATTTTGGGGAAAAAAGGGTGGATAAATAAATCTTTTTTTTAAACCAATTATCCCACATTTTCGACCCTACAATGGGAAAATTATTTTGTCCTTCGGGCGTCAGACAGTCAGCTGAAGGGGTTTGTTTTTAATTAATTACTAAGTTAAAAAAAAAATGCAGAAAGAAAGAAGGAAAGAAAGAAAGAAAGACAGAATAAAAAGGGGGAAGGAAAGAAAAAAAACTGTTTTGGAAAGAAAAACATTTTTTTGAAAGGGAAAAAAGAAAGGTAATAAAAGAGAGAAAAAAAGAAAGGCAAAAAAAGGGAAGAAAAGGGAAAAAAGAAAGGCAATAAAAGAGAAAAGGGGAAAAAAAGGGAATGAGAAAAGGGAAAAGAAAGGTAAAAAAAGAGAGAAGAAAAAGAAAGGTTAAAAGAGAAAAGGGAAAAAAGAAAAAAAAAAAGAGAGAAGAAAAGAAAGACAGAAAAAAAAGAGAAAAGGGGAAAGAAAGGTAATAAAAGAGAAAGGAAAAAAGAAAGGTAATAAAAGAGAGAAGGAAAAAAAGGGTAAAAAAGAGAGAAGGAAAAAAAGGGCAAAAAAGAGAAGGAAAGAAAGGTAAAAAAGAGAGAAGGAAAAAAAGGTAAAAAAAAGAGAGAATGAAAAAAAAAAGGAAATAAAAGAGAGAAGAAAAGAAAGACAGAATAAAAGAGAGAAGGAAAGAAAGACAGAATAAAAGAGAGAAGGAAAAAAAAAAGACGGGAATAAAAGAGAGAAGGAAAGAAATAAAGACAGAATAAAAGAGAAAAGGGAAAAAGAAAGAAGAATAAAAGAGAGAAAAAGAAAACAGAATAAAAGAGAAAAGGGAAAAAGAAAGACAGAATAAAAGAGAGAAGAAAAAAGAAGAAAAAAAGGGAGAGGGGAAAAAGAAAGACAGAAAAAAAGAGAGAAGGAAAGGACAGAAAAAAAGAGAGAAAAAGAAAAAAAGACAGAAAAAAAGAAAAGGAAAAAAAAAGAAGAAAAAAAAGAGAGAAAAAAAAGAAAGACAGAAAAAAGAGAAAAGGGAAAAAGAAAAAAGCAGAAAAAAAAGAGAAAAGGGAAAAGAAAGACAGAATAAAAGAGAGAAGAAAAGAAAGACAGAAAAAAAAGAGAGAAGGAAAAAAAAAGACAGAATAAAAGAGAGAAGGAAAAGAAATAAAGACAGAATAAAAGAGAGAAGGAAAGAAAGAAGAATAAAAGAGAGAAAGGAAAGAAAGACAGAAAAAAAAGAGAGAAAAAAAAAAGAAGAAAAAAAAGGGAGAGAAGGAAAAAAAAGACAGAAAAAAAAGAGAGAAGGAAAAAAAATAAAAAAGAATAAAAGAGAGAAGGAAAGAAAGAAAAGAATAAAAGAGAGAAGAAAAGAAAAAGAAAAAAAAGGAGAAGGGGGAAAAAAAGACAGAATAAAAGAGAGAAGGAAAGAAATAAAGACAGAAAAAAAAGAGAGAAAAAAAAATAAAGACAGAATAAAAGAGAGAAAAAAAAGAAAGAAAAATTAAAAGGAAGAAGAAAAGAAAGAAAAGAATAAAAGAGAGAAAAAAAAATAAAGACAGAAAAAAAGAGAGAAAAAAAGAAATAAAGACAGAATAAAAGAGAGAAGGAAAGAAAGAAAGACAGAATAAAAGAGAGAAAGGAAAAAGAAAAAATAATAAAAGAGAGAGAAAAATAAAAGCAAACAGAAAGACGGGACTGAAGAAAGAAAGACAAGAGAGAGAAAAAGAATCAAAAAAAAAAAAGGGTAAGACAATGAAGAAATAAATAAAATAAAGAAAAAGGGAAAATGAAAAAAGGGAAAGAAAGAAGAAAGGCAGACAGAAAGAAATAGAGAGAGAGAGAAGAAAAATGAGGAAAAAGGGGAAAAGAATTAAGAAAAGAAAGAAAAGAAAGAAAAAAAAAGAGAAAGGAAAAGAGATAGATTAACTTTAATTAAAAAGTTTCACAAACTTAAGGACCCCATGCCGAGTCCGGTCTAAAACCCCAATTTTCATGTCAGCAGGAAAACCCAAAAGGTGTTAGCATAAGAAAAAACCGAATTTTTTCCCCTCGCAAATTTTCTTCAATAATTTTTTTTCGGTTTCTGAAACCCATTTTTTTTTAAGGGAGGGACCCCACCCACAACCCCCAACCCGGGGAGGACCATTAGGTCACTTTTTAAAATTGTTTAGTATGATGGGATTTAAACAAAGCGGGACCTGTAGATAAGAAAAGGACAGGAACCCATGAAGGGGGGTTTAAGAGAAGAAAATAGGATGGGTTGGGAAATTTTTTCCCAGTGTGATTTAGACAAGTACTGAGGGGAAACCCTTTGAGGGAAAAAAAAAAGAAGATTTAAATAAATTTGAGACAAAGACTTCTTGAGGAACTGAAGGTAGCTCGACTATTCGGGGAAAACCCCATCCCCATTTTTCATTTTTAACCTGGCCCATCAGGGTTTATGTCCTGTTTTTTCCCCACGGGTCTGTGTTTGAAACCTCGTCATACCACCAGCAATTAATTATGCATGCAGAGAAAATAAAAAAACACCCAAAACTGGTGGGGAAAACCCAGATATGGGAAAACAGGAAGTTGGTAATTAAATGAATCCCAACAAAATGTTTAAAACAAAACAATTTTAAAATACTAGTCAAAAAACATGTCTGTCGATTTTTGTTTCCAAATTATCGACTTAAAGGAGAATAGAGATTCTGTGGGGGTAGAGTTTAGGGGGCCTCTCTGGGGGTCAAAGGTACCAGGTTGAAGGCCATGGGCATTTTTCAGATGATGCAAGTCTTCAAAAATGCCCCCCCCTTACATTTTTTTTTTTAAAATAACCTTAAATTTAAATTTTGATTTAGCTGCTTATCCCACCTTTTTTACGGTGCCGACTGATGGGGCCCATCTCTGTATCATAGACAGCACGGCTCTGAGGTTCGCTCCTTAGGACCCATCGGGATTTTTTTCCGGGAATCTCTGATCTCAGTTTTAGATGAAAATCGAGTTCCTAGTCTTTCCGGAGAGGATAAAACGGCCTCAGGATGTCTTTTTGGCATCTATAGTGGCTCGGTACCCAATGAAGCTTGAGGGATTTTGGAATTGGCAAGATTGGCACCCTTTTTGTGGAAGGGATCCCAGATTACGCACCCGAAGAAAGGTTTTAAACCCCCATTGCTCTTCTGATCTGTAATCCCGGGCCACCGTTTTTTTTTTAACGATGACGCAAAGCCAGTATGCACTTATATAAGCGCTCAAGGGGTTTAAAAATAGGTTTTAAAATAAAAGGAAACCCAACAAAATGAAATAAACTAAGGAAGGTGAAATGTTAAAGGGATTTTTATTTGCAAAAATGAACAGATAGAAATGAGGCAAAACACCATATTTTAACAGAAATAGAAAAAAAACAGAAAAAGGAAGCCAATCAATGAAAAAATTTTTCAACATTATCAGAAATGATACCTTTGTTAAAAGATATTGACACATTTTCACAAAATTTCTTAAATTTGACAAAGACCGTTTCAACGGGAGATAATGAACCAATGTTTATTGAGGGGTCCCAGGTATAGAAACTTTCAATTGTTCAAAGAATTTTTAAAAAACAAAAAAAAATTTAAGAAAAAAAAGTTTTAAAGATAATTAGTTTTAAAGGGGGATTAGGAAAAGGAATGGCAAAAAAATAGTAAAAAAATGAAAAAATGAAAAAGAATGAACAAAGAAGATAGTAAAAAAATGAACAAAGAAGATAAAAGAATAAAAAATTAATGGGAAAGAATAAAATAAAGAAGATAGTAAGAATGAACAAAGAAGATAAAAAATGAACAAAATAGTAAAGAATGAAAATGAATAGTAAAGAATGAAAAAAATGAATAAAAAGAATGAACAAAGAAGATAGTAAAGAAAAAAAAAAGAAGATAGTAAAGAATGAAAAAAATGAATAAAAAGAATGAAAAAATGAATAAAAAAAGAATGAACAATGAATAGTAAAGAATGAACAATGAAGATAGTAAAGAATAAAAATAATAGTAAAGAATAAAATAAAAAAAGGAGGATGAGATAGGTGGGAAGTAATAAAGATATGTTTATAAAAGGGAGAGAAAATAGAAAATGAGAACAGTTTGGAATGTCTTAGTTCAGGGTTAAACCAAAATTTGAGAGTGGGATGGGGGGAAGAAAAACAAAATAAAAAAACCCTTTACAAAAGCTTAATAACTAAAAACAGTATGAAATGAAAACTGTTTCAGAAAATAAATAAAAAAATGTCAGGGGACATGCAAATTTCCCAAGTGGCAACTTAGGGTTAAAATAGACTTTTAAAAGGCAGGGGGAAAAACATGTGTTTTTTATAAAATGTTACAGAAGAGCCCTTCATATCAGGACAGACGGACTAAATAGATCTATCCAAAAAGAACTAAAATCAAAAAAAACTAAAAAAAGCCCCAAAATAAAAATTTAAAAAAATTGGGAAATATTTGGGACAAAAAAGGATAGGGAAGTGTTAGAGAGGATTTTGGGGGAAGGGGAGGCACCCCGCAAAGAAAAGGGGAAGATCAGGGGAAGATGTTATTCGTGTAGCAACTGATGGTTTGAAAACGAGGGCCCAACGGGAGGGGGACATCGGGGCCCATGAGAGAGAGAGAAATTCAAGGGGATTGTTAGGGGGGAAAATTTTCTACCAGGATAAGCTATTTGATTAGGGGGATTAATAAAGAAAAAAAGGAGACATGTAATATAGTTGCTCTAACCGTTTTACCCAAAAAAGACAGAAGCATGGTTTGTTTTACCCCTTTGCAGGAGAAAAGAAAATGGTTACAAGTGCTTTCTGCTTGAGGATTATATTTGGGAATTCTTGGGGACATGGTAAAAATGGGAGGGGTTAAATTGTTTTTCTATCCATCTTATAAATAAAACGAATATCAAAGCAGATATTGAAGGGGTGCAAAAAAATTTAAAAAAAAAGGGGGGCAAATTAAGGAGACTTGAAACGAACTTTGCTGAGAGAGAAAAAAATATTGGCCCGCTCCATGGAGGAGATTGCCCGAGTTGCCCGGGAAAGCGATATAGAAATTTGCTTGCGGGGGCCCAAAGGAAACGATAAAGATAGAGGGGAATTATTATTATTATTTTGGGCCCCTTTATTTTTATCAGCCCGGGCCTCTAAATGGGTTTAATCATAAATCCAAAAAGGGTGCCCCCACATCGAAGGTTGGCTGCAATGAATCTCCAGCATCCTCTGTTTTTGCCAGGCAAACTGCCGGGGACTGTAACTTGTCCATTTTTAAAGTTTCCCTCCCCCCATTTTTTTCTCTCGGTTTTCCCTCTTTTTTCTTTTTCCTAAATTTTTCCCCCTCTAAAAGTTTTTATCAGGGTGCCAGTTTTTTTATGCGCCCAAAATACTTTTTTTCCTGTTAAATTTTTATTTCTTAATAATTGTTTCTTCATGCCTAGTTTTCCTAAAATTTGTTTATTTCTCTTTTTTTTTCTTTTTATGAAATTTCCCGCTTATTCTTCTTTTTGGGTTTAATCCCCTTTTAATAATAATAATTCCCCCCTGTTATGTTGCATGGGGTAAAGCAATTTTTACAAAATTCCCTTTACCCCGGGGCAACTCCCCAAACCCCCTCCAGGGAACGGGAGACCGATATTTTTCCCTTTCCCCAACAAAGTTTGTCCAGTGTCTCCCAAGGCCCCCTCCTCTCTTTTTAAAACCCCTTTTGGCATCCCACTTCAATGCCTGTTTTGATTTTCGTTGATAAATTCCTCAAAAACCCCCCCAACAAAATTTCCATCTTATTTTTCCCTATAACAGCTGTCCCCAGGGGTTTGGGGCCAAAAATTTTTCTTTGATTTCATATTTCCCCTGAATCTGTTTTAATTTTAAAACCTTTATTTTCAATATCTTTTAAACCCAATTACTGTATAAATAACGGAATTTTCCAGTGATATTTTATACGAGGAAACGGTTTCTGGCAACAACAAAACTGTGGTACGAAACTTTCTTCTTAACGATGTTCAAAGAGTTTGTTATGTTAAAAGTTTCGACGTCATGGCAGCTTTTTAAATTCCCCAGTTGTGCTCTGTCCTTCCCGCAGCACCCATTCCAAAGTCCATTTGCTCAAAAAAAACCCATGAGAAGTTGATTAATACCTTCTTCTACCACGAAACACCCGGTCTGGCATGTCCAAACTTAACTCATAAATTTTGCACTGTTCCGGGTATCCGAGACTGCTCATATCACTTTGGGGCGTCCCTCATTGATGACATCTTTTCCACAAGAGTGGAGGACGTTGTTTGACATGAACATACAAAATTTGGAGGAGATCTTAAAGGACAGGTTCAGCGGGGACCGGTTTTTAAAAAATTAGTTTTGAGAACGGGAGGAAGACAGATTCAGATAAATTTAGACAAAAAACTCCAGGAAAAATTGGCAAAATAAAACCCATCGGAGACTACAGCCCCGGAAAGATATTGTTGGCGGAGCTATGGAGTTCACGCTGTGAATACTTTGGCAAGTAGCGTATCATTTCGGAAGAAAATGGGGAAGATGATGTGAAACCTGGTGAAAAGAGGTAAAATTTCTTTGACAATTATAAACTGCTTTTTCGAACGTTCCACATCGTCCACTTGTTAACCACTTCCGGGATTTGATATGATCTGAGTTTGGAGAGCGATTGTATGTTGTGCCGGATATGCCCCAAAACGGTGGCCAGCACATCCGATTTCTCCGATTTTTTTTTTATTTGGGGAATTTTCCCCCGGGCCCCCAAAACCAAAGTCGCCTCTAACGACATCCCTTTTGTAATTCACAAATTATTATTCTTTTCCCCCTTTGGGGGTTTTCGGAAAACAGGGGCACAATTTAAAAACCCAAATTGAATTTTTGGGAATAATGATGATAGTGTATCTGTCTTATGTTTGAAAGAATTTTGTCTTATGTTTGTTATTTTTTCTGTGTATTGTTCCCCCAAACCCCAAATCAAAAACTCATTTTAGCAGACTAGGGGTTTTTCAATATTCCTCTGAAAAACCCTTCCCTACTGGTATTTTCCAGAAAAGTTTGTAATTATTTTTTTTTTTATTTATTGTCTATGATTTACTAAACTTCATCAAGAAACAACAAATTAAATGGTTCGTCCACATAAGTAGATTACCAACAGACAGTACGTTCAAAAGAGCAATGTTAAAAAGATACAGTAGATAAAAAGCAAAACGCCGTTCACAAGGCAACCCATAACGTATAAGTAGTATAGAAAATCAATGACCCGCCGTGGTTGATGGCGACATCTTTTTAAAGGATAGGGTGCACTTTTGACTATTATGCCCTTTTAGGGACCCCAGCCTAAATTAGGTACCAGGAAAAGCACCTTGAAGAAAAGGGCTGCCGGCGAAATGTTGCCCTATATCACCCATCGGGGCCGAAGGTCAAAAAAAAATACGAACCTAACACCGTACTCCATATTATACCCCCCGGGGGTTTTTTTACGGGTTTATTATTTTATCCCCCAAATTTAGCCCGGAAGTTTGGGTCAGTTTTTTTACCCCCTTATGACTTTTTAGAAGTCAGTTATTTTACCACTTTTGACGTTTGGGTAAAATTTTTTTTACCACTTTATGACTTTTTAGAAGTCAGCTATTTTACCACTTATGACGTTTAAAAGCCAGCTTTTTTTCCCAATTTCATTTTTTTTTAGAAGTCAGTTATTTTACCACATATGACGTTTGGGGAAAGATTTTACCATTTTGGACATTTAGAAGTCAGTTATTTTACCCCCCGACGTTTAAAAAACCAGCTTTTTTAACACAAAAACAGTGGAGTTATAAAAACCAACGGGACTTAAACGGGTGGAGTTTATTAACTACCCATTTTAACACATAGACACAGGGGAGTTTATTAAATTGCAGAAACATAGACACAGGGGAGTTTATAAACCACCCATTTTAAAAATAGAACAGTGGATTTAAAAACCAACTGACTTAAACAGACACAGTGGAGTTTATTAATTAGCTATTTTAAACATAGACACAGTGGAGTTTATTAACTAGCTATGTTAAAACATAGAAAAAAAGGTTTTTTAAAACCCAGCATTTTAACAATAGAAAAGTGGGGGATAAACCAGCTATTTTAAACATAGAAAAAGTGGAGTTATAAACCAACTGATTTAAACACAGACACAGTGGGGATTATTAACAGCTATTTTAAACTTTAAGACACAGTGGAGTTTATTAACTAGCTATCTTAACATATAGAAAAGTGGAGTTTAAAAAGGTTTTTCTATCCACTTGGGTCGCAATGGGGTTTTTGAGAAACAAATTGTTTTACCAATTAGTAACACCAATATACAAACAGAGAATATAAATGAAAAAAATTCCACCAAAACAGTTATATTACTATTTTACTTACCCATGTCCCCGGGAGCCAAAAGGGGCACAAAGAAACAAAAAATAAAAAGTAGTTATTTCTGTTGCTCCATCCGTTTTCCCGGCACTGTTTTGGGGCCCACCAGGGAAAGAAAAAAACAGCTTTTTGTTTTAAGGGGAAACGGTGATATATGAAGATACAAGAGAAGAAACATTTTGACAACCCTTTTCAACCCGTTTGTTTCTGCCATAAAAAAGCATCTACTTTTGATAGTACGAAAAACCCGGATTTGGATTTTGACTACACCGACGATAATACAACTGAATGTAGCAAAAAAGCAACTTAATGTGGGCGGCAAAGAAATTGATTAGTACAGTGGTTCTCAAATTTTAAAAATCACGGGCTACTATTTTTTTTACATTCCGGGGACCTAACAACACACTTTTGATCGTAGAAATTTAGATATATATAAAATGAGTTTGGGCCATTTTTCAAAAATTTCGAACCCTTTTTCAGTTCAAATCTTTGAAGACAGGCTGGGGGGGATGTTCGAAATTCATTAGAAAGATTTTTTAAAAAAAAAGTCCTACACAATAGGGGTTTCCATCTTTCTAAATTTTCATCGGGGACCCCGCCGGTGCTACTGAGTTTGCACAGTGACTGAAATATTCCTGTGTAAGAAAGATATCGGAGCATACATGGTTATTCATCGAAGTGCAATGATGATGGTAATATAAATCAATCAATCTATGAATCAATCAATCAATCAAATGCATCATTGGATACCATTCTAAAAAAAACGTAAAATGGAGTTGGGCAACATTAAAATTGTATGCCAGTAGGGGGATTGGTTTAAAAGCCAAAAGGGGAAAAACGGATATAAAAAGAAAGACTAGGGGTCCAGCGGAAACATGGAGAAGAACCTTTTTTCTATATATCTACTATTCTTTTAAACCTGTTTGCCTTTTAGCGTCAGGGGCGAAAATGAGACACCTGGGGCGAGCCCTCAAGCGCTTTGTTTTTTTTTCCCCCAATCCTGGTTTGTCCTTTCCCGCTTCAGGGGAAAAAGATTTTTAGCACGGTTTTTTTTGTAAAGGAAAGGAACCCTTTCATACCTTGGGATATAGGTCAATACAGGGTTTTTGTATTTTTTAAAAGACCGTCGGCACACAATGGGGGGGGTCAGCATCACCCCCCGGGCCCTTTTCTTTCCTAGAGATGTTCGGTAACCCCCTTGAGGCTGGGTCGACCTGAGAGCCGTCGTGGCCGGGGAAAAATTTTACGCGCATTGCGGAGCTGAACCCCCAGACCACCAGCCTTGGGGGAAGCGAGTTCACTTTAAAAACTACGCTACAGCGGCCTTTGGGCTTTTTTTTATGCTTTTATAAAAGTGTCTTTTGTCGCCTCTTTTTTCTCCCCGGTCCACCTTTTGTGGCCGGCCTTTTTTGGGTTGTATCCACTTTGGGGGGGGGGAGAATTTTTGGAGAAGAACTGTTGGGGGGAAAAATTTAAAAATTTGGGCCAGACGTAGGGGAAAAAATTTTTGAAAACAGAGAACGACAACAATTTGAAAGCTCTTGGGGGAAATCCCATGTAAAAGGAAGACGTAAAGAAAAAGAAAGATAGATAAGAGTCTTACAAGTCTATTTTCTTCAAATTTTGCCATTGTGTCTGGGGGTTTTTCTTCTTCTTCGAACGCTCCATATCAACCACTTTGGGAAACCACTTTTATGAGTTGTATGTGATCTGAGTCTAAAAGGACTGTAAGTTGTGCTAGTTATGCGTCTACATGTAGGCCAAACCCCATCCGATTTCTTTTTTGGGTGCATTTTTTTTTAAATTTCGGTAGTTTTTCCCCTTTGGTCCTACATCAGTCGCCCCTAACGACATGTTTGAGGTCGGTGGTACTATACTTTGCTTTTGCGGGCCTTTTGGGGACCATCTATTTAACAGTGCCAATGACTGTTTTTTGAATTTTTTAAGTACTTTTTAATGACGGTTTAAGTACTGTTTTAAGTACCCGTTTAATGTATTTTTTAAGTACTGTTTAAGTACCGTTTAATTTCTGTTTAAAACCGTTTTTGGCTGTTTAATGTACTGTTTAATGTGCTGTTTAATGTACCGTTTTTTGTACTGTTTAAGAATTTTTAATGTACCGTTTAATGTACCGTTTAATGTACTGTTTAATGTAAATGTTTAATGTAATTTTTTTAATGGGGCTGTTTAATGTAATTTTTTAATGTACGTTTAATGTAATTTTTAATGTACTGTTTAATGTACTGTTTAATGTTTTTTTAATGTACTGTTTAATGTAAGTTTAAACGGTTTAAAAGTACTGGGTTTTAAAGTAAAGTTTAATGTACGGTTTAATGTACCGTTTAATGTACTGTTTAATGTACGGTTTAATGTACTAGTGACCTATTCCGTCACCCCGTTAGTTTAAATAAGTCCGGGGGGAATAGACCGAAATTTTATCTTTCTTCCCAAATTTTTTTTGAGACACAACCCTTTTAGAGCATTTAGTTGTGGGATACAGACAGATTTTATAACCCAAAGAGCATCCGCTGTTTGAATTGATAAAATAAAAAGACTACCCACCAGTTCACGCAAACGAAACTTTTACAAATGAAGAAAAAGGGAAAATGATCGCCTGTCTCCTGCACATTTGAGTTTTGAAAAGTAAAAAAAGACGTTTCACTTCCTCAGCTCCCAAAAGTTACGGATATTTTCTTTAAAAATTTATTCAGAATGCTCAATACTTGATAACTCTAGAGATGATTCCGGCATACTCAGAATTTCAGTTCAAAGGGGTACCCTCATCTTCCCCCCTCCTCACGTCTTCCCATTTGCCCGAAAAAATGTTGTAACCCCCCCACCAGTTGAGAATCATTTAGTTAGCACAGTGTCAAGATGTGAAAAAAGCTTAAAAATAAAATATGCATCCATGTCACGCCCCCCCGTCCAAAAAGAGGTCAATTTTTTTCTAAATAAAAAGATATGGGAGTAACGAGAAACACCGGGAAAACCCATTACTGCCTGGGTCCGAAAGCAAAAGGTGTCATATTAGAAGTGAGAGCCGCGATAGTTCAGCTTCCCTGGTTAGTTAGGTGAAGATATTTATATAGGGAAAGGTTTTTTTTAAACTTTCCTAATGAATTTTGTCCGGGCAGCGTCTATCCAGCCTCCCCTTTGATTTTGAACTGCCGGGGGTCTTTTTCGTGCTCAAATTTAACACGGGGCCCCGTTTTGCCCTCAGTTCCCGGGTAGGAACTCGATCTCACCCCACACTGTGTGAGAAAAAAAGGGGTTTTTGAAAAATTTTAATTCCACGAGAAAAAAAAAGGGTTACCTTTTTAACCAAAAGACGAGCACCTGACCCCACCCAAAAAGAAAAACACCCCCCTTTTCCCCTAATATAAATAAGGGAAGACTGGGGGGTAAAAATTTACCAAATGAGAAACAGATGAAAAAAAAAATAAGACTGTTTGTCAACATTGTGATAATGCTTTTATAACATCCAAAGTTTTTTGGCCGTTTCCTTTTAGCATTTACAGGATATGCAAACGCCCCTTAAATTAAAAATGAACTTGAGTCACTTTCTAAAAGGGAAAATGACCAGGTCACAGACATAGATCATGTTCCTCTGCAGATTTTAGTCGATTTGCTCTAGAAAATCGTTTTATATCTTTTTTAAAAGGTAACTTAAACCTTTTGACTCATACTAATTTTTATGACTTGATGTTATTTTCTTCATGTTTTTCAGGAAATTTTATGTTTAGTTTAAACGTAATCACAAAAGTAAAAGTAGTTTTTCAAATTACAAAAAAAATGACAAAATACAGCAAAAGTTTTTTAAAACAAGGCCTTTTTTTCAAAAAGGGGAAAAACAGGAGGGGGGAATTTTTTTTAAAAAATATGGACGACTAAAACAAACGGGTTTTTAATGAAAAAACTGGGAATAAAAGAATAACGAAATAAATGTAAAACAAAAAAAAATAAAAAATAGATATAGAAAAAAAGAGAAACAAAAGAAAATCTAGTAAATATATAACCTGGGAAAACATGCAACATATGTCCAAAAAATTTAAAACATAGGAAGAGAAAGTAATAAAAATTTTACTCATTTTTAATATGTTTAGTTGATATATTTAATGTCTTATTTTACATTGCTGTTTTTTTGTTTTTTTTTATTTCTAGTTTTTTAGATTTATTTTTTTTAACAAATTTTTGGTTTTTTTTATTTTTGGGGCAGTTGGGGAATGTGGGCTGACTGTGTTGTGATCTGGATTATAGAATCTGGGGGTCAACCCAAACACCCATCAAGTAGCTTGTCCTGAGCAGAACTTTTCCAAAACCAACAGTCCTCCGGAATTTCTCTCTTTATAGACCAAAATGTCCTGCTTCTGCAGCTGTCATGTTCAACCATCAATTAAACCTGAATCCATCTTTTTCCTTGGTCTTCCTTTTTCTTTTCTTTTGCCGGATGCCCTTTCCCTGATGGTCTTCCACCCTTTTATGGGGGTTTTTTTAAATTTTAAAATATCTCAAAAGTTCCCCCCGTATTTATAGCATCAGCCAAAATTTTTTTGATTTTAAATTTTTTCTGGGTAGATCTAAATTTTTTCCCCTTTCTTTAAGATATACGAAAAACCCCTTTTTTGTAACACTTATATTTAAAAAAACAAATGTTTTTTCCCCTACCTTATTAAATGTCCCCTGCCTTACACCCAACATTACCAAATGCATGCCTCCCCCGTATTCTGATTTTTTTTTGGGTTTTTTATCAGTTCCCTTTCCCTACTGTTTTTTTGTTTAATTTTGAAAAAACCCTGTTTTTTCTTCTTTTTTTTCCCTTCATTTCCATTTCCATCATGTTGTTAGAGTGAACCAAGATATTCAAAACTGTTCAAAATTTTTTTACCCTTTTCTCCATTGAAAAAATATCTTTTTCCTGTTCGTTTTATCTGTTGTCATTATTTTTTTTTTTTTCCATTTTAGATAAGGGTTTTGTTTTCCTTTTTCCCTTTTTTCTTTTAATTTAAATTTTTTCAATCACTTTTTTTGATGTTGAAGTAACACTGATCGTTGTTGATTGTAAAAATTTTGGTATTTATCCCCGATTATGTTTGGGGTTTTATTGTTCTTTCCACTATCTACTGTAACGTTCCCCCGGGTGTTTTTTTGCATATATTTTAAAAAAAGGCAAAAAGGCAGCCCTTTTGACTCACCCCCCTCAAACCAACTGATTATAGGTCAACAATAAAATATCCAAAATCAGTGTTTCAAAAAAGTTTGGGGTTATGTTTGGGAAAGGGAAAGGGGAAAAGAAGCTTGGGAAAGGTTTTTTGAGTCATAGTGGAACCACGCTGCTGTACGTCAGTGAGAAGGACAGTGTATAGCAGGGCACGCAAGAAAAAAAAACCACTTTTCCCAAACCTTTTACGCAGGGAAAACCATAGAAAAAAAACTGGCAGAATTTTGAAAAAATTCCGGGTACTTCAGATACCGTATAAAAAAAGGGTCCCGGGGAAAAAAACCCCGCTGCAGGGAAAGCCCAAGGGATGGATGGGTCACGCCGCTCGGGGGCAGAATGTCCAAGTGAGATGGATGGGTCACGCTCTGGGGGCAGAAAAGTCCAAGTGAGATGGATGGGGGGCCCCGGCCGGGGGCAGAATGCCCCGGGGTGAGAGGATGGGTCACGCTGCCCCAGGCAGAATGTCCAAGGAGATGGGTTACGCTGCTCGGCGGGAAAGTCCAAGGAGGGTGGGTCACGCTGCCCGGGGGCAGAATGTCCAAGGAGATGGGTGGGCACGCCCCGGGGGCAGAAAGCCCAAGTGAGATGGATGGGTCAGCTGCCCCCGGGGGGCAGGGAAAGCCCAATGAGAAGGGATGGGTCACGCTCCGAAGGCCCCCCAAAAAGCATCCCCAAAAAAATTTATGTCTGGCAATTTTAAAGGGGGCAGGGCTTTCAGCCGGTGGGAGAAAACTAAGAAGACATTTTTGTCCTTAAAAAAACTTCCCCCACGTGCTGGGAATTTCCGGGAAGATCCGGGAAATTTGGGGCTGTAAAAAACAAGATGAACTCGCATAGCTGGGTCTGTCGTGTCGTTGAGGCGGAGAAAGCGAGCTGTCCAAAAAACAAAAACACACAACACCCCATGTCTAACCTTGATCATGTTGGGGTTCCCCCCCCAGGGTAGGGGGATTGTGTTCCCGGATTTTTCACTCATGGGGAAGGGCACCAGCACACACCGGAGGAAAACACACATTGAGGGGGGCACATCACTTTGCAAAGACCTATTTTTAAATTATCTTCCAAACATATATTTAAAACAATTGGGGTTCTCATTTTTGACTTATTTAAAAGTTTTGGTTTCCCAGACAATTTTTGTATAACTTTATCAAAAAATTTTTTTTTAACTGTTTCACTCCGCCGTTAAAAACAGAATTTTTATTGGGTATGTATGCTGCATTAGCCAAAATGGGCTTTGTCATCTTTCAAAGTAGCGCGAGTCAATATGTCGGCTCAGAGGCCGATGGGGGTAGAATACTAATAAAATTCAGACCTTTTTTTAACAATTGTCTACGGAAAATTCTCCGACTGTGATGGAAGGGCAGAGTCACAAACACAGACCCCGGGGTAAGAACAGGGGTGGAAAACCCCGATGACCCAGATCATTTAAGAAAAAATTTTTTCGGGGATACCCTGCAAAATACAGACGAGTGTCAGTAAACAAGCACCAGAGTGAAACCCGCCAAAAAGGGAAAAGGAAAAGGGGGGCCCAAAATAAACCTGCAGGCAGTCTTCTTGTGAAACTGAAGGAAATTTGGGTACTTTAGAAGAAACCATAAAGAAAACGACAATAGAACGGAAAGGGGGAAGAGAACTGTTACCCCATGTTTCGCGGGGAGATGATAATGCTACGATTATAACCCCTTTTAATTTTCGAACCTACAAATTTTTTAATCCTAATTTTATAAAACCCTTTCCCCAAAGTTTTACCAACAGAAATATTCAACACAATATGCCCAAAAGGGGGAAAAAATTATACCCACTTTTTTTCACTTGAACGAAAAAATTTTTACAACCCTTTTTACAAAATATCAAAAAAAGTCAACCAGAATGTTAAAAAATGCAGGATCAATTTTTTTAAAAATTTTTCAGCTGGCGTTTTCAATCGAAAAATAAAAAAATTTTCACAAGAATATTTAAAAAATTAAAAAATTTTGAATCAATGTTCGTGTGTTGTCAGGGTTTTAAGGGGGGTAAATAGTCACACTGCACCCCACATTTCGTAAGAGGCGACTGAGGTAGGGGCCCCGGATACACCCCCAGTGAATAAAAAACTTTGGGAGAAATGGGATGTGCTGGCTTTACTTTTAGGCGCATGACTGGCGGAACGGGGCCCAAACGAATTTGGCTCTGATTATAATTCCAAAACCCCAAAAAAGTGGGTTTCAAGGGCGATATTTGGGGGTTTGGGAAAAAGAAGAAGAAATCAAAATTTTCCCCCAAAGGGTAGTTTTTTGGGAAACGCAGTGACATAAGACAGTTTTGACATATTAAAAGCCAAAGGGTTTATTTATTACACCGTGTTTTTACCCTATAAATTTTTGGCCCCTCCGCAGAAATCGCACGCCACCGCCCGGGATTGACAAAGCACAAACCCGTAGCCCAGCAACAATTCTGGGGCCCTGAAAAAAGCACTTGTGAATTTCTTTTCTTTTTTCGTTGTTCGGTACACCAATTTAAGCCTTTTTTGATATGTTTGATTTGCCGAACGTGTATGTTAAAAATTAGTTTGGTAGGCCCCAAAAGCATAAACTTTAAATTTAGGAATGTATCCATTTCATCCAAATTTTAGTCGTTTTGACGACATGCGTGGCAGGTAACAGGGTTTTATTCTGGGAAAATTTAAATTTGGGGGTGTAACCCCTCCGGGGGACTTGTAAACAGAACGGTGAGGTGGGATTCAAAACCCAAAACCAGGGAAAGCATTGGAACAAAACCCCGTAACCACGAACCACGCAAACCCCGTAAATTTAAAGGCCAGTTTCGAAAATTGGCCCCTTTACCAAACTGATTCCGCTGGGAAAAACTTCATCCCTTTTTGTGGACCTTTTTGATGTGTGGGGGTTTAGAGTCGGACAAAATGGCCCCCAGTAAACGGAATTTTCAGAAAGTTTTTTACGGACAGGAGTAACTACTTTAAAAGGGATCATTCTTCCCGGGAAAATAATATAATGTCCAATCATTGAACCAGGTTTAGCTGTTAGACTCCATCCCCCTTTAGTAGAAAAAATGTCATTTATCGTGAGTGTTGTACACAGCACGAGCCCCGTAGGTCAAAAAAATCTTTTCGTTCACCTGGGGAAAAAAAAAAAATGTGAACTGGGTTGAGTGGTTTTGATTCGAACCCACATTTTTTTCAGAACACAAGGTAAATGTCTTAACCACTTCGCCAGAGAACCCCCACAGGAATTAGCTGTCCTGGGTTTCTCCATTAGTTCGACAACGAAAAATTCCCCTCACGCCATCTAGAAAAACCCCAGCTTTATTTCTCACCACGAAGCCTTACACCCATTTGAATATTTCTTTTAATTAATTACAATGTTCTGGGGTTAAGTAAGATTACAATTTTTTTAAAAGTTATGCTAAAGTTCGCATTTTGAATCCGTGGGAAAATTTAAATACGGGGTAGTAGGACAAAAAAACTAATTGCATTTAGTAAGAGGGCCTTTTTGGTTCACATTCTGATAAAACCTCTTTTTTAAACGTCTTTTATTTCTTTGAAAGCTCCATATCGACCACTTCAACCATTCCGGATCTTTTATGTAATCTGGGGCCTAAGAGCGATTGGGGACGGGGGCCAGGGACGCCCAAGGAGGCCAGCACATCCGATTTCTTCCCACGCTTTTTTACTAGGGGGAAAAAGAAACAGCAGACCGATTAAAAAGGGAAAGGGGCTGGAAAGGAGCCGGGGTTTCCAAATCCCCCACCAAAAAAAAAGGGGTGATTAAATCAAAGAAAGCCAAAATAAAACAAGACGATTACTATAAATGAGCAGATTGGAACAAGTTGTCATTCTGCGCCTTAGAACAGGGTTAAAAATCGGGGTCCGCAGCCAATTTTACAAAATTCAAGATTGGAAACCCGCCATGTGTCATGTGGACAGGCAAACCAGACTGCAGAGCACATACTTCGCTGTTCCCAAATATGATAAAACTGAGGCAAAAATCACTGGCCTAACGAAACAAAAACTGACATAAAAACCCCGGACCCTGTGTGAGCTTTCAAAGACAGTGAAGTTCATTAAAAAAGACAACATTTTTAATATATAGACAATTTCCCAAACGAACGAAAGGAAGGATTTACTAGGTAGCTTCCCCCGGGCCCTTTCCTTGGGGCCCCAGACATGCCGGGAGATCACAGGTTACTTTTTCTTTTTTTTCCCCTTTTAAAGGCCCCCCCACCCCCGCGGGGATTTGATTCAAAGGATTAATTTTCTCAGCCGTTTGTCAATGTTCATGTCCCATAACCATATTGCCGGGGGCAAAAATGCAGTTCCAAATAAATTTATAACCATTCTCATAAAAAAGCGAGCCACTGAAACTATTAGTATCAGGCACAAATGTCGCCATCCCGAAGAGACTCGGAACTAAATGGATGTCTATAATGTATGTTAAGTCAATTTTGTTCTAACTAGTATAATAATTGTTGACATTAGCAACACTAACATGACAATTGTTTACATTTGCAAATTTAAAAGACAACTGTTTACAAAGCAACAGTGAGATAATAAAAAGTGTTTACACGTAAGGTCCAGAACTATCAATTTCGACCTAGTTTAAATTTGTATAGTACAACAGCCTGTCCTTTTTTTCTAGGGAAAGGGTTTTCATGAAGTTTTTGATTTCATTTATCACTTGATAAAAAAATAAAAAAACAGGTTCAGCTGATATTATTACTGAGTTATTTTGTTAAACCATGTTTTTTTACATTTTTCTTTTTTCTTGTTTTTTTTTTTTTTATTTTTATTTTTTCGTACGCTCCATATCGACAACTTGTTAACCATTTTTTGTGATTTTTTCTTGGGTCTGAGCCTAAGAGCGATTGTACTTTTTTGCCAGTTATGCGCCTACCGGAGGTCACACATCCAATTTTTGCAATGCTTTTTTTTTTAACTAGGAAACCCCTTTGGGCTTTCATCGTTTTTCTCAGACATGCATCGAAGGTCGGTGGCATTTTTTTTGCTTCCCCTTTTGGGCCCTGGCACCATTTCTTCCGGGGCCCTTAAATATTCTTTTCAATTTTCTTTGTGTTTATTCCCACTATTTTTTTTTTTTCTTTTTTCTTCAGTTTCCCCTATGTTCCCAAACCAGGGGATGGGGTTCCGTTAAACTGCATGTCAGTTTGGGGTTTTTTTGAATTCCCCCTAGCTTGTTTTTGTAAGCTTTGGGTTTATGAGACCCTGTTTGTCCGTTGGTGTATGTAAGACGGACAAAGACCGGGAGGATTTCCTTGGGGTCCGTGTTTCTTGTCTGACATGCACGGGTGTGCAATCTGAGAAGGCATTATTCCCGGGACGAGGGTTGGGGCCTTGTAACCTGTACTTAGGGGGAAAGATTGTTGTGTGCTGTTTTCTGTTTAGCCCGCTATCTTGTGATTGTTTTGAGTTTGTTTCCCCCATTAATTTTTTTTTTTTGGTTGATATGTTTTTGATTTCTGGTAGTGACACTTTCCCCCACTATTTAACCCTTTATCACTTTTCTAATAGCAGTACCTTTTTTTTTGATCTACATCAACCCCTTATTAAATCATTCTTTTTGGTATGTATGTGATTGAGCCTTAGAGAAGAGTGTGTTGTGCAAGCTACAGACTGCAAAACCAGCATATCCAGTTTCTGCATGCTTTTAAAAAAAATTCAAGTTCGCCTTCCTACCAAACAAAAATGACTTAGAGGGAAGGAGAGTTCATTCCTGGGCAAGTGAGAGTCTTGCTAGCCTTGAACCTCACTGTCCCTGCATAAACTACCTGGAGGTGGGATTGGATTGTGTGTTCAACAGGTCATCAGTAGGCTACTAATTTTCCCTTTTAGCTCTCCTAATTATCAGTAACCAGGTACTGGGACAGTTAACACCACTGCTGTCACATAAAGAGATAACGCTAAAAACTAAAGCAAATCTTATGAGAACAATTTTCAGCAACACAATGTTACCAGTGTCAAACATGGCCAATAACAACAGATAATGAGCAGAAAATCATAACGACAGAGATGAGGTGACTTAAGAGCTGCAGGTGTGACAATAAGAGACAAAATTAGAAATGAAGAAATCAGAAGACTGGATGTGAAACCAGTTATGCAATTCATTAAAGAACAAATTAAATGGTTTGGACACCTGAGAATAATGCCCTGGTATCGTCTACCAGAGACAGCCACACAGAAAAAGTATAATGAGTACAAAGAGGAAGACCACGCAAAAGATGGAGCGACAGCATATAGAACAGCCTTACAATAATGATAATGTAATTATCGTCAGTGTGTTGTCTGCAAAGGTTCCTGTTATGTGCTGATGAAAATATCAGCAGTACTTGTGACAAGAGAATTGTCCAGTAATTTTCGGAGACAGACACACAGGACAGGTCTATTCTATCGCCATCGCGCCGCTTGTGGAAATGTGAACTTACACACATCAGGGCGACTGGGAACAATAGTTAGCGTGACTACAACACACATCAACAAGCGAAGTTTAACTGAAATTTACTCAGTAGTTTCTGAATACACACTACTGAAGTATATAAGCAACTATTATCTGCTTTGAACTAGTTAAACGGCTGCAAGATCCTATCAATAGAGATGTGAAAACGTCTTTAAAGGCTATGGTCATACTGTGTTATTTACCCAGTATGTACTATTTGTAATTGCTACACACACTGCCTTGTGGAGAGGGGCTCGGGAGAGCCAAAGGCTAGGGGAGTAAACCCTGATAAAAAATCCCCACTGCCTTGTGGGTCAGCACGGTAATGAAGAGGGCTAGAGGAGAAAACCCTTTGACCAAAAATCCGGAGGGAGGGACCTAAGGCAGTTGATGGTTAAGTGTGTATTCCTTGCTATCTTCTGGCATCTCCTGCAAACCCTGCTGGATTCCAAACGTATAGACTTTGTCTTTCCTTTGGAAAAACAGTAGGGTAGAGAGGGGTTTGTGCAAAATGGGCAAGGCACATTCCCCATATCAGCTGCCCAGGCTAGGCACAAAGAGAAGACATCATCTTTTCTTTCGGCTCGGGGCACAACACGGTAAGCAACAGTTACAGAGCACAAGACAAATAAACCTCTTAGATTTGGCACATGGAACGTAAGGACCATGTTCCTGGACATTCAACCTAGACCCGACGAAAACAAAAGACATCAGGAAAACAGCTGTTATAGACAGAGAACTTGAGAGACTGCAGGTAGACATAGCCGCGCTACAGGAAACCAGGCTTCCAGACTGTGGTTCAGTAAAAGAAAAGAATTACACATTCTTCTGGCAGGGCCTAAGCACCAATCAACCTAGACTGTATGGAGTCGCTTTGCCGTGCACAATAGACTTGTGAAAGCTATTCATACACCAGTAGCTGCATCAGAACGAGTAATATCACTACGACTCAATGTAAAAGTGGACTCTAAACATCGTATGTGTCTACGACCAACCTAGCAGCGTCTGCAGAAGATAAAGACAAGTTTTATGACTCATTACAGAATGTCGTTAATTCATTTCCAGTAGATGAGCAACTGTTTATATTGGGCGACTTAAATGCACGCATAGGATCTGATCACCAGTCATGGCCAGTATGCCTGGGTCATCATGGCTTTGGAAATATCAACGATAATGGTCAAAGACTGCTTGAATTCTGCTCCCAAAACAACATGTGTGTGACAAATACGTTTTTTCTGTCAAACACAGACACAGGGTGTCATGGTGCCACCTAAGATCAGGTCACTGGCACCAGCTTGATTTTGTACTCACACGCAGACAACACATCAACACAGTAAAAATCCCCGTACTTTCACAGCGCGGACTGTGATACAGATCATGCACTAGTTATCAGCAAAGTCAAAATACTTCCAAGGAAAACCTATTTAACAAGAAGACCACCCAAACCCAAAGTCAGTGTCACCAAAATGGGGATGACAGAGAATAGGGAGACTTTCAGAAAGGCGTTTACTGCTCTGTGTGAGAATGAAATGGGAGAATGTAGAGTAGACGAAAAGTGGAACATTCTAAAATCTAACATATATGACTGTGCCATTGACTCATTTGGCCCCAAGAAATTCTCCAACAAAGACTGGGTAGAACAAAATGAAACAACCCTAAGCCCTCTACTTGAGGAAAGAAAAGAGCTCTAATAAATCACAAAAATAAACCCTGCAAAGTTCAAAGGACCATCTTCGACACACAAATCAGTATTGCAACGAGAGTCAAGGAGGTGTGCAAATGAATACTGGTCAAATCTGTGTTCTGCGATACAAAATCCCTGCAGATATGGGCAACACCAAGGCAATGTACGAAAATATCAGAGTAGCTCTGGGACAAACATAACAAAAATTGCACCACTAAGATCAGAAACAGGTGAGCCAATAACAGATATGACCAAACAGCTCGAAAGATGGGTGGAACACTATTCCAATCTTTACTCTGTGGAGAAACCAGCACACCCAGTCCTCGATCAGATCATACCGAAACATCATGACCAAACCGAGCTGGATACCGAACCCACGGAGCAGGAACTTTCGAAGCAATCAACAAACTTTCAAATGGCAAGGCATCAGGACTAGACAACATTCCTGCAGAAATCCTCAAATACAATAGGGATGTCCTGCTGCCCCACCTCTACAATCTCCTTATTCAGTGCTGGAGAGGAACACTTCCAGGACATGGGGGATGCAAAGATAGTGACACTCTATAAAAACAAAGGGGGATTGTAACAACTACAGAGGCATCTCCCTTCTAAGCGTAACAGGCAAAGCTTTTGCACTAGTCCTTTCAAAACGACTACAGAAACTGGCGGAGCGTGTTCTTCCAGAGTCACAATGTGGATTCAGAGCTAGACGGTCAACAACTGACATGATATTTACCCCTTTGACAGCTACAAGAGAAGTGCAGAGAGCAGAGCAAGCCTCTATGTATTGCTGTCGTGGATTTGACTAAGGCATTCGACACAGTCAGCAGGCCAAGTCTTTATAAAATATTGAAGTATATTGGTTGTCCCCAAAGTTGCTCCAATTGATTGTTTCCTTCCATGAGGGCATGAAAGCCAGCATACAGTTCGATGGCAGCACATCTGATAGTTTGGAGGTTAAGAGTGGAGTCAAGCAGGGCTGTGTCCTTGCCCCCACTCTCTTTGGTATCTTCTTCGCAGTCCTTTGAACCACGCCTTAGGGGACGCTGATGGTGATGTTTTCATCCGCACTAGATCTGATGGTTCACTGTTTAACTTGGCTCGCTTAAGAGCCAAGACAAAAACGACGGAAATACTTCTCAAGGACCTCCTTTCGCTGACGATGCTGCCTTAGTCGCCCACAGTGAGACCACACTGCAAAGTCTAATTAATAATTTGTCAAAGGCATGCGACCTCTTTTCTCTGACAATAAGTGTCTCCAAAACAGTTGTATTATGTCAGGGAGGTAAGACATCAAACATCACTTTAAATGGCGACCATCTAACACCAGTGCAAAAATTCTGCTATCTTGGGTCCACGGTCACTGCCAGCCTTTCTCTTGACGAAGAAATCAACGCTCGTATAGGAGTGCGGCTACTACATTCGGCAAACTATCAAAGCGAGCGTGGGACAACAAAAAAATTGACATTGCAGACGAAGACTCAAATATATCGAGCCTGTGTAATTAGTTCTTTACTATAGGGCTCAGAAACATGGACAGCCTACTCAAGACACGAGAGGAGACTTAACATCTTTCACCTTCGATGTCTCCGCAAGATTATGAACATCAGGTGGTACGACAAGATAACCAACTCCGAAGTACTACAACGTGCAAATCTGCCTTCCATCATGGCATGCTCAGCAGTAGACGACTAAGATGGTTGGGACATGTGAGAAGAATGGAAACTTATCGCATACCAAAACAAATGTTGTTCTGTGAACTTTCGGAGGAAGAGGCACCAGGGCAGACCACTGCTCAGATATAAAGATGTCTGCAAAACCTCAATGAAAAACTTTTCTATAGATCCCAGCACATGGAAGGACTAGCTGATGACAGAGTTGTGTGGAAAGCCAAATTACGAAAGAGCGCAGAATCTTTTGAGAAGAGACTTATGTACGAGCTGAACAACAAGAGAAAAGCGAAAACTCAGAAGTTGTCACAGTAAAACACTTGCCTATTGACCGTCTGTAAAGATGAAAAGGGCCATATACAATAATGAATATCAGCTTACAAAGTGCCTTAAATCAAGCACACACAAGATCACTCGCCCCCACCAACACTTCTATAAAGTAAATGATGGAAGAGAAGAAGAAGAATTATCAGTGACAAACCTAGACACTAACACCAAATGATAGCAGTAAACTGGTCACGACAGAGATGAAGTGTCTACGCAGAATGCTGGGAGTAACAAGAAGAGACCGGTTTATAAATGAAGACATCAGGAAAAAAATTGGGTACAACATCAGTACTTAACTTCATTAAGAAACATCAAATTAAATGGTTTGACCACATAAGCAGATTACCAACAGACGGTGCGCTTCAAAGAGCAGTTCCTCAAAACAATGAATACAAAGCAAAAGGCTGTCCACGCACAAGGTGGACCTCAGAGATAACAGAGGTGATGAAAAACGCTATTTATGCAGCGCACACTAGACTTTCTTCTTCTTCTTCCAACGTTTTCAGACATCGATTTGTATACTTTTAAAGTAGTTAGTGATCAACCGGAGTCCATGTACATCTCTGTATAGCTTGTCTTGGACTGATATGGATTGCCATGTGTTTTTCTCTGTTCCATGTACGTTGGACATTCTTGCAGTATGTGTCTCTGTCATCTTGCTGGTGCCACATGTACATATGTCAGATGGGCCTATTTTATACTTGTTAAACAGATGGTACCTCAGTCTATTGTGCCCTGTTCGTAGACGAAAAAAAAATGACAACCTGTTCCTCTCTACTTAGTTGGTGGTAAGCATCGTCCTTTTCATGCCCTGGGTGATCTCTCAGCCATTTGTTCTTGTAGGCCATTTTATCCGTACTTTTGCTTCCTCATATGTCATACTGGTGTCTGTCTTTGGTAGCCTGCTTCCTGCTTTGCCAATATGTCTGCAGTCTCATTTCCAGGTATTCCGCAGTGAGATGGTATCCACTGTATTACCACTCTAGAGAAGATGTTGCATACTTGGTGTAGTGATGCTTGCAGTTCCTTCAAGTTGTTATCGTCTTTATTTTTTAGAGCAGTAATTACTGACAGGGCATCAGTAAGAAATACCAGGTTTTCATTTACATGTTCCTCTGACACTATGGCTTCTGCTGCCGCTTTTAGGGCCTCTGCTCTGTAATTGCTGGAGAACCTTCCTGTCGCTAATTTTAGTTTCCTGAGTTTCATGTCACTGAGCACTATGAGGGCTCCTCCTCCTCCATTTTCAGTTGCATTTGCTGCAGACCCATCTGTGTATACATGGGTCCACCTGCTGTTAGGAAAGTGTTCCTTTAGGTACTCGGTGGCCAGGAGTTTTCTTTCTTCACTTGTTTGTTGGTTTTTCCTACTATCCCTGTGATGTTCTCATTCAGCTCTGGGAATTTTGTATCTTTCCATATCTGTCTTGTGTTGGTGTATTTTAGTGGTTTGGGGGTAACTTCAGCACATGATGGTTGTTTGCTCATCATCATCTTGGTTGTCGCTGCAAAGTTGGTTCGTTTTAGTCTCCCCCTTCCTGCCCATTCATTCTGTGGTACATTGGGTGATCTTCTAGTCTCTTGAACTTTTCTGCTTGTTTTTGTGCTCTGCTGTCTCTTATATCCTCCATTGGTTGGTACACACTAGACAAAATCTGTTCTAGAAATCTCTTCTTATCCTGACATGTGAGGACAACAGGATAGGAGAAAGAAAAAGAAGAAAGACAAGTTGACCGAAGCTCTGCTGGATGCAGAGCCAGGTCCAGAACACACCTTACAGTCCAAACTACTAGCAGTTTCCTTAACAAAACAACAATGTTCCAAACGCTTAACACCTACACACCATCAACATATACTATATATCATTCTTCATGTAGACTAGAAAATTTATTTGAGCTTGTTCTGATACATACATATATCACATAAAAGCACGAACCTTATAGACATTTGTCTTTGATAGTATATTGTGAGAATAGATTTGTTTACTTCAAGATTTGGTTAGTATACATATCATTTTAACAAATGATAAATAATCTCAGGGGGAGGTATTACAACAAAACAAGCAAACAAATAAATAAATGTGCCTATCACTAGGGAAAGAGTCACAAACAGATGATGTACCATCTCCTAGTAACTCTTTCCATGCCGATTATTTTCCCCAATTTTAGTTAATTCGAGGGAGGTAAAACAAAAATCCAACTACTTATCAATAAATAAACATTATATACCTTATTATATACTAATTTGAAGAAAACTGGGCAACCTAATAGAATAACAAGGTTAAAAAATAGTATTAGTAAAATAGTAGAATGTAAAACTAGAAAGACTTCTTTTAATGGAAGCAACTCTGTGGTGCAATGTACGTAAATGGTGTTCAACAGACTTCCCTGGCGAGTGTGGGTGAAAAGTATGGAAAGAGTTAAAAGATTATTGTACAGAATTATTGAGGAGTTCTCTAGAGCGTCGAGATTAGGTGCTTGCCTCTTGTACCAGAGGTACTCCCTCATGGAGCCATAGGGATAGTTGTCCAGAGATTCCTGATCTCAGCGAAGATGAGATCGAGTTCCTAGTCCTATCGGAGACGGACGAAAAACATGTCCTGTGTCCAAGTTAAGCACGTAAAAGAACCTTTAGCAGCTGAAAATTCGAGAAGTGCTGGCTGGAAAGCTGCTGCCTGGGCAAAATTCTTTAGAAAGATTAAAAGAATAATTCTACAAATAATTTTCACCATCTACTAAATTACATCAGGGGCTCTTGCTGTTGCTTCGGAGCTCGAGCACTGTCACTGAGATTTTTCTGGGTAAGAAAGAGATCGGAGCACGCATGGTTACTCACTGAAGTGCAATGATGATATGTATCAATCTATCAATCAATCAATCAATCAAGATGATTTAAAAGATCTCTGTCAGACTCACAGAACAGATTATGTCTACCGACAATCATAAACAACACCATGACCGAGAAAATTAAGTATTTCAGTCATGTTAAAGCATACAGTGGTTTGAGAGAACAGTAATAGAAGGCATAGTTCTGGGGTATTCCTAGGGGTAGAGGCAGGGAAGACCAAGACGAAGGTGGCAGCAGGACATCACAGAAACCTTGAATATGACGTAAGAAGATGTGTGCGAACTTGCTAGAGACAGATAGTTTTTCAGGTGGGTTGTGATGAAAGCAATGTTCTGCAAGGGGCATGCTACTTGATGATTGTAAAAGATTTCAGAGTCACAGAACAGATGATGTACCATCTCCCTAATAAAAAATGATTGTAAAAGATCTCAGAGTCATAGAATAGATGATGTACCATCTCCCTAATAAAGGATGATTATGAAAGATTTTTATCAGTCACAAAACTGATGATGTACTATGACAGCTTCTAAACTTGACTAGATAAATTATCAACATGACAGTTTCTAAGCTTGACTAAAGGAATTATCAACATTGACAGCTTCCAAACTTGACTAAAGAAATTATCAACATGACAGCTTCTAAACTTGACTAGATAAATTATCAACATGACAGTTTCTAAACTTGACTAAAGAAATTATCAACATTGACAGCTTCCAAACTTGACTAAAGAAATTATCAACATGACAGCTTCTAAACTTGACTAGACAAATTATCAACATGACAGCTTCTAAACTTGACTAGACAAATGATCAACATAACAGCTTCTAAACTTGACTAAAGAAATTAATAACATAAGAGCTTCTAAAATTGAAACTTGACAACTAGAAACATAAGCAAAATAATATCAATAATGGCATAGTATACTAATAGCAAGGCTTTCGACCATATACAACACCAGAAAATGTGGAACATCATGAAAGACATGCACTTTCCAACACACATAATACAACTCATAGAATCTCTATACCACAAACAACAGGCAACCATTAAAATAGGAGGTGAAATAGCTGAATGGTTCGAGATTCAAAAGGGTACGACAGGATGTATTTTGTCACCATACTTATTCAACATATATGTGGAGAACATCATGAGGAATGTAAAAGACGATGCCAACTATGTGAATTACGACCACTCTCACTATAGGCGGCAAATGCATACTAGAGCTTAGATACGCAGACGATACAGTCTTATTATCCACCAGCAAAGAAGGTTTGGAAAACCTAATCATGACGACCAAGAAACATAGTGAAGACCAACATCTATATTTGAATACACAAAAACAAAAATCATGACAAACAAAAGGCTCACCTAACATCCAAGTAAACAATTAAGAACTCCAATGTGTAGAGAGCTATGAATATCTGGGCTCAATAATTAACAATAACGGTGACTGCTCCAAAGACATCTCAAGAAGATTGGCAATAGCAATCAAGGTTAAACACAATGAAGAACATGTGGCAAAGCACCAGCAAAATACTAAAATTAAAAACATTGAGAGCATGCATTTTCCCAGTGGCTACTTATGGTTGTGAATCATGGACTATCACACAAAAATTAAGAAAGAAAATCCAGTCCTTCGAAACTAAATGCTACAGAAAGATCCTGAATACCATGGAGGAAAAAGAAAGAACACTGATGTCCGGAAAGAACTAAACGTTAAAGAGAATTGGCTGATAAACAACATACTATACAGAAAAATTACATACTTTGGTCAGATCAAGCGTCACGATCGCCTGGAAAGAACAATATTAGAGGGCAGGGTCCCAGGACAGAGGCAGACCAAGAAGAAGATGGCTACAAGATATTAAAGAAACCATGAACATGACCATCGACAAAGTGGGTGAACTGGCAAGAGACAGAGTGAATTTCAGATGTGCTGCAAAGAGAGCAAACGTCCTATAAAGGATACGCACCTTGATGATGATGATGATACTAATAGACAATGAGTTGTATTGAGACATAGCATGTGTGTGAGTGGCTCATTTAGCATCATTACTTGTCATTAAAATTCATCATTTTCTAAACAAATAAATTCTAGTACTAATACTATGTGCATTTCAAACTCAGTGGATCCCTGTGTTGTAGAGGTTAGGTGTTTGCCTCTCGTTCCAAAGGTACTTGGTTCGCCCCTTCCTGAAGCCATCAGGATATTCTTCCAGAGATCCTGATCTCAGTGTAGGCGAGATCAAGTTCCTAGTACTATCGGAGACGGATGATAAAACATAGGTACTCGTGTCAAGTTGAGCATGTAAAAGAACCCTTGACAGTTCAAGCGTCAGAAGAGCAGGCTGGAAAGCCACTGCCGGCAAAATTCATAAAAGTATTTTAAATAAAATTACGGCAAAATATTTTTACCACCTTCTAAATTACATCGGGACTCTTGCCGTGCTAAGGAGTTTATGTGCTGAGCTGAGATTTTCCTGTGTAAGAAAAGAGATCGGAGCACACATGGTTACTCACCAAAGTGCAATAATGATGGTCGTATCAATCAAACAATCAATTTTAGTTTCCAGTTTTCCTATTTGAAATAACAGTCATACAATCTCTCAATTTTTTTGCTTTGGGATACACACACCTGCAAGATCATGGGAATGAAGATGCTGACAGACTGGCTAAAGAGGAAGCAAAAACACCCCAAGATGATAACCTGGTTAGCTATGAGGAAGCAAAAACCATCACCAGAGGGCACTACAAAACACAATGGGATAAGAACACCCAAACACAACAAGGACGATGGATATTATCAACTGTCCGGAAGGAACCAGACAGCTATACTTCGCCTCCGGACGGGTCCACGAATGAGAACTACCTGTACACTAAATTCAAGATAGGCACCAGTGACCTGTGCCCCTGTGGCTTGGCGAGTATGACAACAGAACATATCTTACAGAACTGCACCCAAGGTGGTTCACTTACACCAGCTCCAAGACAAACTGTATGGCGTGGCTGATAATCTGAGCAGACGGCTGCCTTTATTAGAGAATCTGACATCACAATCTAGTGAGAATGCAGAAGTAAGAAGAAAGTTTTGCTTTTGTAGATGATGTTTTAGTAAAACATGTATATGTCTCAGAAACATGGACAACCTACTCAAGGCATGAGAGGAGACTTAACATCTTTCACCTTCGATGTTTCCGCAAGATTATGAACATCAAGTGGTATGACAAGATAACCAATTCTGAAGTACTGCAACATGCAAACCTGCCTTCCATCATGGGAATGCTCAGCAGTAGAAGAATTAGATGGTTAGGGTATGTGAGAACAATGGAAAATTGTTGCATACCAAAACAAATGTTGTTCTGTGAACTTTCGGAGGAAGAGGCACCAGGGCAGACCAGTGCTCAGATATAAAGATGTCTGCAAGGCCTCAATGAAGAACTTTTCTATAGGTCCCAGCACATGGAAAAACTAGCTGATGACAGAGTTGTGTGGAAAGTGATTTTGCGAGACAGAGGAAGACAGAAAACTTTGGACAGCCTAACTTCATGGCAAGGAAGATCGTCAACATCTGAGATGATAGCTTTTATTACAAATGTTCATTTGCTGTTTCTTGTATCTGAGAATTTTCCACCTAATTTCTCTTGTGCATTTTCTGTAGTTAACACTAAAAAGATTTCTAAAGACTAAGAAATTACTTCATTGCATCGGGTTTTCCATTATTGCCCGGTCACTCTCAGCAGTAATGGCACACCACCTACAGGGAGTATTACACAAAGCACAAACTATGTAAGCCTGCAACAATCCTAAAGAATCTCTAAATAAAATACTCACAAACTGAACAGTGGAATTTGAACCTACAACCTTCAAAATGCAAAGCAGGTTGCTTAACAACCTTAGCAGATTGTCACAATCTAACATAGTCTGTTTCTGCTATAATTTCTCATTTCTTTTTTGTTCAATATTTCCACTGTGATGTAACTTGAATTGTGTGTACATTTATGAAAATCATGTGTTTGTGCTGACAAGATGAAAACATCTATCGCATAATACATTTTATATATATATATTCCTCTCGTCCCATTATACATTACACAGGGCCAGCAAGTAATTTCTCCATACCACTCTGTCCTGGACAACTCGCTCAATCTCTTCCATGAATTGTGTCTGATATTTCTTGCATCTCTCAGCAAAGTTCGCTCAGGTCCCCCTAGGGCATCCTCTCTTTCTGAACCCTGTGCCTCACTTCAATACCTGCTGGTATTCTGTGATCATTTCCTTCTCAAGAATACCCAACATATCTCCTGCTTGTCCTTCTTAGAACTGTTGTCACTAGTGGTTGACCAGACATTTCTCTGATTTCATCACTTCTGAACTCGTCCCATTTTATGTTTATTTTTTTTGCAGACATCTATTTTCAAATGATTTTAACTTACTTTCTATATCCTTAATCATTTTCCAGGTCTCCTGCATACAGCTTAGGGTTGATACAACATGATACAATATGTATTGTACAAATATACATTTCTAATAGAAGACAAATAAAACACTGATTAAACAAATATATCCGAGTAGAACCGAGGGGACACATTCTTGTGTTCAAAGGAACAACCTTCAGAAAAAAGCAATATAATAGGCTTCTTGTGTCTTAAAAGTTATGTACTGCTCTAGTGCCAAAGGTACCAGGTTCACTCCTTCGTGAAGCAATCTGGATATTTTTTCAGAGATCCCTGATCTCAGTGTAGGTGACATTGAGTTCTTAGTCCTATGGAAGACGGACAATAAAATGTAGGTCCCGTGTTCAATTTGAAGATGTAAAAGAACCCTTGGCAGTTCAAAATCGAGAAGAGCAGGATGGAATCTACTGCAGGCAAAATTCATTAGTTCAAATAAATTCCTACAAAAATATCTTCACAATCTTCAAAATTACATTGGGACCCCACGGTGATACGAAGTTCGTGGCACTGCAGCTGAGATCTTTCTGTGAAGAAATAGATCAGAGCACACATGGTTACTCACTGAAGTGCAATGATGATGGTCCTATCAATCAATCAATCAACCAATCAATCAACAAGCAAATATTAAAGCAAAACAGAAATAAGCAATCATGTCATGAACTTTTCTCACATAAAAACAAAGCAAAAGCCTTCATATGTTATATATTACATAGATAATATAAAATTCAGTTGTAGATCACAGGATAACAGGAGGTACATTCTATGTAAGTTATTCAACAATATGATTTGGTATTTCAGGAATTGCACACAAGTTGTGAGATTCAACAATATGATTTGGTATTTCAGGAATTGCACACTAAGTTGTGAGATCTAACAATAGAAAGTTGTAGATTTCATAGTACAACAAGAGAAGATATACATAGTTTTGGAATCGCTATCAGAACTCAGCAAATAATAATGTGAACTGCAGTCTTCTTCTTCTTCAAACACTTCTATACGACTACATGTTAACCACTCTGTGTAATCTGAGCCTATGAGTGATTGTAGTGTGCCAGTTATACCCTACAAGTAGGCTAACACATCCAATTTCTGTGATGATTTTTATTTACTAGGACAGTTTCCTGGGCCCTACCATACTGCTTCTTATCACATGCCTTGTAAATCGTAGTGTTACTATTTTTGCTCCCTGTAGGCCCAGTAACACATGGGCGAAAACACAACAAAAGAAAATATAAATATTTTGAAATCGCTATCAGATTTCAGAAAATGTGAACTACAGTAAACAATATAAACTAAATGAAGAAATATGAAAATGTGAAACAATTTTTTTAAGGTATAATAGAATAAATGTACGTTTACTTTGTACTTTGACATTTTACTTTTAGTAATTAATATCAGATTCAGTGTTTATTTAAATATAAGATCACTTTTCATGATTTTTCTTCTTCTGCAATTAACTTATGCTATGCAATTATTCCAGTATGGGTCGTAAACAGGTAGGTTCGCTTGAGGTCTTAATCGGTCCACCACAACTTTGTTCTGAAGGTTTGTTCCTGCTGGCAAGATTTTCATTCTCACGCTGGCAAAACTGGTATTCTTGTAGGATGTATGCTTGTTTCTGCTTAGTTTATTTATATTTTTATGCCCTGGCTTGTAACCTTCATTTCTTTTTCTCAACTTCATTCTTCTCTTACTTGTAGTCTCAAGCACAGGTAAGCACAACATATCTCCATCAACTTCTTCTCATCTCTCTCTCGCAATCACCACTTAGACTGATGTACCAGATTTCCCCATAAATTATCTTATTCATGTGGAAATCTGATTCATGTAGCCTTAGTATGGGTTTCTTATACATCTTCAACGCCTTTGGAGCTCTGGTGCTTATCCTTCGCAATGTGTCCGGTTTTAGCCAGTTACTGGTTCGCCTCCATCAGCCTAGGCTGTCCCCAGTCACCTGCAAGGCAGCAGATTATCTTCTACTTATAACAGATGTTACTAGTGGTTGACCAGACTACTCTCTTGATTTCATCACTTTACATATATACCATCAACTTCTTATAACAACTGTTACTAGTGGTTGACCAGACTACTCTCTTGATTTCATCACTTCTACTATATATACTATCCTAGCAGCTAGGATCAGAAACCTTACAACTTACTACCTCACAACCAGTCAATAAAAGTAATGTTCACAACCGGTGACGTTGTTTTATATTCATCATCATTATCAAAAGCTTACTATCTAGATAGAGCAAGACAGGTGATATTGTTTCGACTCAGAACTGGACAGACTGAACAGACACCTACACAGACTAAAACTAGTTCCATCACCCACATGTGCATATGGACATACAGCCGAACACATATTGCAAGATGTCACTTGATGAATCAACTGTGGAAGGAACACTGGCCAACAGAGACAGACATCAACACAAAGCTGCTTGGAAGCCTTGATGAACTAACAAACACAACAACATACATCCAGAGAACCAGACTCATTGTGTAGACATTGAACATCAGTGAACGAGAAGAAGAAGAAGAGATCAAATAGCTTGTCCTGCGCATAACTTTGCCACCTTAATAATCCTTCTGAATTCCTCTCTCGTATGGGTCAGTAGGCATCTGCAGCGGAGCATATATTACCTCCTGATAATAAAACAAGCACAACCTTAGAGTAGGATCTAATAGATATTCACAAGATTGAGATTCTGATATTTTCATTGTTCAGTTACTCCTTTCTAGTAGTTTAAAAGAGCGCCTGATCGATTGGATTAGAGTGTGGGATTCAATCCCTGGTACAGCCGAAGAATTTTGTTTCTGTCAGAACATAAAGAAAAAACCCTAACCTGAACAGTTTCTCAAAGTGACTGACTAGCTATGCAACCATTAAATTCCTCAGGCTAATGTCCCTCTGTCCTACACTGTTCTAAAAAGGGTAACATAGGCAGTAAATACAGTTTTTTAAAACTTGTATTTATCATTTTGAATTCTATTTATTGAATTCTTAGCTGAACCACAAACGAAGATACTCAAACAGTTCAGTGTAGTGCATCCTGGAAACAAACTGGTTTAAGTGTTTTCATTTCTTGGTCAGAGCTGAGAGTTTGAGCAATGGCACAAGAGATGCTCACTGCTATGAGATTTTTTGTGATGCAACCATGTTGAAAACCCACAAGACAACCCCCAAGACAACGCACAACACAACCCACAAGACAACCCACAGAAACCCTAGATATAAGCAATGTCAAGTATACTTATCACTGAATACAGAGCCCACAAGACAACCCACACCACAACCCACAAAAAACCTAGATATAAGCAAGGTTAAGTATACTTATCATTGACTACAGAGCCCACAAGACAACCCCAAGACAATCTACAAGACAACCCCCAACACAACCCACAGAAACCCTAGATATAAGCAATGTTAAGTATACTTATCATTGACTAAAGAGCCCACAAGACAACCCCCAACACAACCCACGAAACCCTCGATCATAAGCAATGCCAAGTACACTTATCATTAACTAGAAAAGAACTAGTAATCTCTTTATTCAATCACTCAAATCTAACAATTTTATACAATTTCTCAAACGATATAAATATTGCACATGTAACAACAATTTTAGATTTTGTTCTCAGATCTGTCAGTTCCTTGACTAATATCAACATTTAGACTTGCCCATAACCTCATACATTAACAAACACATTATAGACATACAACAGAAGCAATATGTGAAGACATCACACATGCAATAATTTGTTGCTTTAGATAATTATCATTCACAAGATTAAAGTAAACAAAATAATGAAATAAACAACAGTGAAGAGAGGGTTCAATCAATGATGTTGAATACAAACTCAAGGATGATGCCTTTCTCTGATGTTTGATGTACAATTGGTACCAGATATGTGTCCAGGTTGTTAAGCATGGCCACTGGTAGTGAGTGACCATTTGAACCAATCTCGTATCCAATCTTGAAATAAAAGAAAAAAATAATTATGAGTTACTTTTTCTATGGAGAAGGGTAGGACAGAGAGTTATAAATGCAACATCTGACGTTATATGGATGGGTGACAGACAATGATCAGAGAAATCACCTTTATTTTTGTCCCTGGGCACGCAGGGAGTTAGGGTAAAGAACGAGCTGATAGATTGGCTGGCTTGGCTACAATATCAGAGGAACTGCCATGATCAAGTGACATTCTTCACGCATTGAGAGTTTTTCCCGAACAGAGTTCGGGGCTGTGAATCCCACTAGCTGACCGATTGAAAGAGATGGGTGTAATATTGGTGCAGCCGAATAGAACGACATACTAATATGCAAAGAGATTGATTAATCAACATCGAACTAGCGTGTTGGGTCGCTGGACGCTGCTTGATTTGCTGAGGCGGA
>JADZMA010000179.1:0-43849 GCA_020796225.1 Arion vulgaris
TTTCTTTGCTCTTTCACGTTCTGCACGCCATCTAATCATCTTTTCCGTATCTTCCTCTTGCCTTCTTTCCTGACGTTCTTTGTGAAGACTCTGTATACTGTGGGTTTAAACTCCCCGACAATCAATGCTGATAATACAAGCATGTCCGTTCTCTTGTTGCCACAAACACCCGCATGGACAGGTCAGTAGATCCACGTAACGCTCAGGTGATTACCAGCACCAAATTAGGGTGTAAAAGATAGAACCACTGTTACCTGTCACGCATGTCATAAGAGGCGACTAGGAGGTTGAACGTGGGCTACCTACCCATCACCGTAAAAAATGCTAGATGGCTCACAGAACGGAGAGCAGACCAGTAAACGCTGGCTGAAACCGGACATTCCGAAGGATATGCACCAGAGCTCAATTCATGCTGAAGATATAACGTAAAACACACTAATGCTAGGCTGCATGAATCAAGTTTCCACACGAATGAATTTATGGGAGATCTGGTACCGCAATCTGGGCGGTGATCGCAAGAGAGAGAGAGATCCACGTAAGCCTCTGTAGGTTGGAGATAGACGACAATAGACGACATCAACTCGTACCACAAGCTGCAGTTTTGGACTTCGAAGCATCGACTGATAGTCAGATAAAAACGTCCCTAGTTTCAAAAGTCACCTAGAGAGAGGCAGCAGTCGGCTTCAACCTCCATCCTCATACTGGAAGTAGTTGTCCTGTATGCTCCACTTTGCTCTGCAAAAAGCCTGGAGATGTGCGATAACCAGAAACCAGCCTGACTTCTCACCACGATGACACTATCCTTCCGTATAAACAAAACATCATCATCACCCCATTATCTTCTATCAGCCGCATAACTGCAGTTCAGCCTTCATGTTGCCACAATCTCTCATTCTCTTCCAGAGTAATGAGAACGTTGAGATAGTTGGTCATGCTACCATCTATTGGAGTCCATTTTCCACTTTTGGTATGGTCCAGCTCTCTTTCTCTCTCTCTCTTTCGCTCTCTCTCTCTCTCTCTCTCTCTCTTTCTCTCTCGATCACCACTAGACTGATGTACCAGATTTCCCATAAATTCTACTTGTTTTCCCCTCCGTACAGCTTCTCATTGCTCGTATTTTCCCGCCATGTTTCGTTTCTCGGCCTGCCTAGCAGTCGCGTCTTCCAGTAGGTGCTCTGCCGTCATGTCCCCATTCTCGCAGTTGGTGCTCTGCCGTCATGTCCGCCTTCTCGCAGTTGGTGCTCTGCCGTCACATGTCCGCCTTCGCAGTGGCACAGCTAGTTAATACCAATTTTAGAAATTTGTATGATTGCAACTGCTGGTCACCTGGCTAATTATACTCTCAATCTGGGCTGCCCAATATATTCTTTTTGATATTCATGCCTTTGTCACTTATTCTTCTAGCCTTCTTCAGCGATCTCTGGTCATGTGCTTAATTTACCTGGACCTAGAAACTGGGCAGTCAGCTTCCAGGTCTGTAGTTTCCATAAGGCTTGGTTTTCAGGGTCGACTAGGTGTAGTACATGGCCTTCTCAGCTCACAGGAGAGGACAGTCTTGCAGGATATGCTCTGGTGTCTGTGTTCCACTTATGCTGACACTGGCGAAACTGTTTGACTTATTCCTAGTCTATATAAAAGTGTTTTGTTGAGTCTGCAGTGTCCAGTGCGTAGTCGAGAATTTAATTACCTGGTCAGTTCTGCTTGGAGATGTAGAGTCTTTTCCATAATCCTTATCTTTGTCATAATGGTATTCTTATTACATTGGATGTCATATCATTCAATAACCAGCATATATGCTTTGACTATTCAAACTAATCTTTGTCCTCAAGCGTATAAGTGAGCACAGACCAGGCATATATGTCATCTTCATAGTAAATATCTCCTAAAGTACAGACGGAACTATATAACCCTTCATGAATCAGAACAAGAAATCAAACAGACAGTATCTGTTAAATATTCATTCTGGCTGGAATATTCTCATGATTCTGGACAGACATGGAGTTTGTAGGACACAGGCATGGGTTGTGGGACGCGGGTAGGGTTGTGGGGCGAAGGCGCAGGTTGTGAAGGTGAACAATCTCTCTCGTCATATCTTATTGTGTAAACACCAACATTATGATCCATACAGCAGGACTGGTAAAATGATACTTTCTAGAGTTTAAGGGTTTTTAAAAGCCGAAGGATTGACTTCCATTGCACCGGGTTTTACCCAATATGGCTCAGTCCCTCCGCGCAAGCACGAACTCCATGCTCCGGCAACAATGCTAGGGTCTCTGGAAGAAACTACACTCGTGAACAGAAGGCCGCGGTCATGATTCTTCTTCTTCTTCTTCTTCTTCGCGTTCGTTCTTTCTGACCAATTTTAATCACTTTTGTGATATGTTTGATCTTTGCCAAGAACGTGTATACGTTGCACATTGGTTTAGTAGGCCCTAAACGCATATGTTCTACGTTTGAGACATGTGCATCCGATTTCAGCCAAACCTCCTGCCGCCTCTTACGACATGTGGCAGGTAACGATGGTTATATTCTTTACACCCCCCAAATTTGGGCCTCGGTAACCACTTGGGCGGGTCAGATTCCCGAACCACGACCTTCGACTCGCGAGGCAAAGTGCTTAACCATAACCACGAGACCCTACTAGCGCCTGTGGCGCAGTAGGTAGCGCGTCGATCTCATAATCCCACTTTGTAAGTAAGTTGAACTTTGTTTTCTGTTGATCATCAATTTTTTCCAAATTGGTTTCTTCAAAGCCAAGGTGACGCTAGCCTTGCATCAAACGAGACTGGGGGGACTGCCTAGAGTAGTTGATAGTAGCTCGGCCTGCTGGCTGTAGAACGCCTCATAGCTCGGTTCGAACCTACTGTCGGCATTCGAGTCCCTGGTCTTACTCCAGGATGATAACGTAGTACCTCTGAAGTCAGGAAAATCTTTTGAGAATACTGGTGCACCGATGCATTGGGCACACGGCTGCAGTGTAAATAATTTAATGTGCACTACTACTGCCATTGTAAAAATTAAACAACAGATTTTCACACAAAAATCAGTTTCAGAATGAAACTCGTCTGGAATTAGCAGACGAAAAATAAAACAGAACTTAGCATTGTTTTCTACTGCACCTTTTTGTCTGCTTGTTCTTCAGTGTAAGACCAGGAGACTCACAAGAGGGCAGCAGAATAAATCCACTGCACGACCTACCAGGCATGTCGTATGAGGCGACTAATGTATTACCTAGGGAAAGCTACCCTAGTAAATAAAAAAAGCACATCCGCGAAAATCGGATGTACTTACTTTACATACAAATCACATCATCATCATCAATGTGCGTATCCTTTGTCGGACATTGCTCTCTTTCCACTTCACACCCCCAGAAATTCACTCTGACTCTCTTACCATGATTCCTTGCCACTTCGTCACGATGGTGTGTTCATGGTTTGTTTAATATCTTGTAAGCAAAGTAACTATTCTGGCCAGTCTGTCTCTGCACTCTGCCGTCCTGGACCTGCCCTCTGAATATTATTCTTCCAGACCCATCCCCGCGTGACGGCAATACAATCCACAAGTATGAATTTAGTTAACAAGTGGTCGATATGGATCGTTCAGAAAAGAAAAGAAGTGCCACCATGTTGCTGAGTTACTATACAATTTCCAGTATATTTTCCAGACCTTTGGGTATGAAGTGCGTGGAATTTTCCGACCGACGGCTCTCAGGTCGGCCCAGCCTCAACTGGGTACCAGACATGCTCTGGGAAGTAAGGCCTTCGGCGTGATGCGAGCCACATCACCCATCGTGTGCCGACGATCAATCATCATAATCTACTGTAATCCTGCGCTCTGCAGGTATAGAAAGGGTTCCCTTTACTTTTTTTTTGGGGGTATGAAGTTTCCTGTCTCTTCATATTTCTAGTGTTCAGAAGGTAGTAGAGCCCGAATTCCTTTCCTTACATGTGGAACGTCGAGTGTGGTAGGATTGAACACTACCACACCATCTTGTGTCAGGAGTCGTTGGGCGAGCGTTTTTGCCCGCGTGCCCAGCGTATTCATGTGCGGACTGCGGTGACAGCCCTCTGAGTGCGGATTAATTCCGGAGCTTGCAGAAAAAGCCACAGGTTTCCAGATTTGCGGTGTTCGTGGCACCGGGCCGAAGGGTTACGATGTCCCTTGGCACCGATGAAGACTAGCTCAAGTGCTTCTGGATCGAAAAAAAGAAAAAAGTCAGCGTTTACGCACTGCGAAAATCGTTTCCTGTTAACTCTTTGTAGACCAGGAGCCAAACTAAGTAGCATTTTTGCTCTATATTTTGCCCTGGTCACAAGGATTAAAAATCACTACATTATCAAGTATGTGCTGTACTATAACATAGATATACATAAAATATACACAATAAAGATATACATAAGAATATACATAAGAATATACATAACAGATATACATAAAATAAAAATACAGATATACATAAAGATATACATAAAGATATGCATAACATATGTACATGCCATATATACATAACATATGTACCTTAAAGATGTAAAGGAGATTTGGAGAAATATACATACTTTTTAAAAATATACGCAACAGATGTACATAAAGATATGAAATAAGTGTACACAAAAATGTACCATAAAGATATAAAATACAGATATACATAACAGATATAAAATACGAATATACATAACAGATATAAATACAGATATACATAACAGATATAAAATACAGATATACATAAGGATTATTGTAGAACTAATGCCTCCATCAGTATTTCTAGACCTACCTGAATCCTCCCCCACCCCACCCACCCCCACCCCACCACCACTTTCCCCCTCGACACTTCTATAAATGATGAAAGATAAAAGGCTAAGATTTATAAAAACAAAAATTGAAAGTAATCCTATAATTTGCCGAATGATGACACAAAATAATCCATATACGGTCAAGACACGATATTTCGTTTTATTTTTTTGTGTTGAGGATGAACTGGCCCCACTAGATTCTCGACCATCACACACCATGATATAACACAACCCTCACCATGATAAAACACTACCACTCACCGTGATATATATACTACTCACAGCGATATAACACTACCACTCCACCATGATATAACACTGCTACTCACCATGATATAACACTACCCTCACCGTGATGCTAACGCTATAACATCACCACTTACCATGATATAACACTATAACATCACCACTTACCGTGATATAACATCTCGCCAACATGATATAACATCACCACTTAACGTGATATAACACTATAACACCACCGCCACAATGATATAACATGCCACTTAACATGATATATAACACTATAGCATCACCATAACATGATGTAACACTGTAACATCACCATAACATGATGTATAACATCACCGCCTGTGATGCACTAAGCGCCCGTTATGCCTCTGAACTAATATATGCTCTTGTCGTTATCAATTGGTGTCTGCGGTCACTACTGTCATCGCAAAAGCTTAACCAGCCGACAATCACTCACAAAAGAAACCGTATAACCGCTGGATATTCCCCCGTGGTTGTAATAAAGTCATTACAACGTGAATTACCCGACAGGTGGTAGCTCTACCACCACCATCATCATCATCAGAAAGGCCGCCTTCCTCAGCGAAAACATTACAACTTTTCCCTTCTGTATTAAGTCAAATCCGCCCAGAAATCAACATTGAGCCTGGGGCATAAGTTCCCTTTCTCGATCGACGCACACAAACGAGCACACACACACACACATACACAGCCTGATCACCTGCCTTTGCCAGTAAATGGCTTGCCAAATTGCGGAGCCGACCTATCTTGGCATTATCTGCGAGCATTGAGCCGGAGAAATGAGGACTCTCAAAGTATAGGAAGAACCTCTGTCGGGTATTTAATTATCTTCATTAATCATAATATTAGAGTAGGAGTGGAGTGGAGTGGAACGACAGATTTACAGAAAATAAGGACAGATAACTCAATTATGGAGTGTTAGAGAACGGCTTAGAAGAACTAGGGAAAAAATAATGAGCAGTTAGATAAGAGAAAGGAAGAATATAATAGAAGAATAATAATAGAGAAGGAGATATAATAGAGAAAAGAATATAATAGAGGAAGAATATAATAGAGGAAGAATATAATAGAGGAAGAATATAATAGAGAAAAGAGAATATAATAGAAAAAGAATATAATAGAAGAATGTAATAGAAGGAAAAGAATAATAATGAAGGAAAGAATATAATAGAGAAAGAATATAAAATAGAAAAGAATATAATAGAAGAAAGAATATAATAGAAATATAATAGAGAGAAAGAATATAATAGAAGTATAATGAAGAATATAATGAAGGAAAGAGATATAATGGGAAAGAATATAATGAAGGAAATATAATAGAAAGAATATAATAGAAGAGGAAATATAATAGAGAAGGAGAATACTATTAGAGGAAGAATATAATAGAGAAAAAATATAATAGAGAGAAAAGAATATAATGAAAGAATATAATAGAGGAGAATATAATAGAGAAGAATATATAATAGAGGGAAAGATATAACTAGAAGAAAGAGATATAATGAAGGAAGGAATATAATAGAAGGAAAATATAATAGAGAAAAGAATATAATAGGAAGAATATAATAGAGGAAGAATATAATAGAAGAAAATATAATAGAAGAGAATAACAATAGAGAGAATATAATAGAAAGAATATATAATAGAAAGAATATAATAGAGGAAAGTATATTAGAAAGGATATATTGAAAATATAATGAAGAATATATTGAAAGAATATAATGAGAAGGGAATATAATGAGAAAGAATATAATAGAAAGAATATAATGAGAAAGAATATAATAGAGGAAGAATATAATAGAAAGAATATTAGAAAGAATATGTAGAGAAGGAATGTAATGAAGAAAAAAGTAATACAAACAAATGAATGATCACACAATAAAAAATATAATAAAATGGGTGAATACTAATAGAAAAGAAATATATTAAATGTGATAATAAGTGAAAATGACCTGTATGAAATATATGAAAATGAAAGTGATATAACAAATGAAATAAATAGCAAGTATCAAAAAATCTCGTAGAAGGAATATGTGGAGGAAGAATATAATGAGAAAGAATATAATAGAGGAAGAATATAGTAGAAGGAATATGTGGGGAAAGATATGACAGAGAGGAAATGTAATGAGAAAATCTAATAGAGGAAGATATGTGAAGAATATAATAGAGAAGGAATATAATAGAAGAGGAATATAATAGAGAAGAATATAATAGAAAGATATAATAGAGAAGAATATAATAGAAGGAAATATATTAGAGGAAGAATATAATAGAAGAATATAATAGAGAAAGAATATAATAGAGGAAGAATATAATAGAGAAGGAAATATAATAGAGAAAGAATATAATAGAAAAATATAATGAGAGAAAAGAATATAATAGGGAAGAATATAATAGAAGGAAATATAATAGAGAAGGAATATAGTAGAGAAAGAATATAATGAGAGGAAGAATATAATAGAGAAAAAAAATATAATAGAAAAGAATATAATAGAAAGAATATAATAGAGGAAGAATATAATAGAGAAAGAATATAATAGAGTAAGAATATAATAGAGAAAGAATATAATAGAAAGAATATAATGAGAAGAAGTATAATGAAAAAGATATAATGGGAAAAGTATAATGAGAAAGAATATATTAGAAAAGTATAATGAAAAGATATATTAGAGAAAGAATATAATAGAAAGAATATATAATAAGAGGAAGAAGAGAATATAATAGGAAAGAAAAATATAACAAAAAGAATATAATAGAGAAAAGAATAAAATGAAAGAATATAATAAGAAAGAATATAATAGAGAAAGAATATAATAGGAAGAATATAATAGAGAAAGAATATAATAGAGAAAGAATATAATAGAGAAAGAATTTAATAGAAAGGAATTTATTAGAGAAAGAATATAATAGAGAATATAATGAAGGAAATATATTAGAGGAAGGAGTACTATAATGAAAGAATTTAATAGAAAAATTTAATAGAAGAAAAGAATATAATGAGAAAAGAATATAATAGAGAAAAGAATATAATAGAAAGAATATAATAGGGAAAGAATATAATAGAGAAGAATATAATAGAGGAAGAATTTAATAGAAGGAAATATAATAGAAAGAGAATATAATAGAGGAAGAATATAATAGAGAAGAATTTAATAGAGGAAGAATTTAATAGAAAAATATATTAGAGGAAAGAATATAATAGAGGAAGAATATAATAGAAAAAAAGAGAGAGATATAATGGATAATACAGGAAGAATATAATAGAGAAAGAATATAATAGAGGAAGAATATATAATAGAGGAAAATATAATAGAAAGAATATAATAGAAAAAGATATAGAAAATTTAATGGGGAAGAATATAATAGAGGAAGAGATATAATGAAGGGAAAGAATATAATGGGAAGAATATAATGGGAAGAAATATAATGAGAAGAATATAATAGAGAAAGGAATATAATAGAGAAAAGAATATAATAGAGAAGGAAATATATTAGAAAAAGTGTAATGAGAAGGGAATATAATGAGAAAGATATAATGGGAAGGAATATAATGAAAGAATATATTAGGGAAGAATATAATGAAGAAGGAATATAATAGAAAGAATGTATGTGAGAGGAATATATTGGAGAAAGAATATAATAGAAGAAAGAATATAATAGAGAAAGAATATAATAGAGGAAAGAATATAATAGAAGAAAGAATATAATAGAGAAGAATATAATAGAAGAAACAGAATATAATAGAAGAAAAGATATAATAGAGAGAAGGATTATAATAGAGAGAAAGAATATAATAGAGAAGAATGTAATGAGAAAAGAATATAATAGAGGAAGAATATAATGAAAGAATATAATAGAAGGAAGAATATAATAGAAAGATATATAACAGAGGAAGAGATATATTAGAAAGAATATAATAGAAAGAATATAATAGAAGAATATAATGAAGAAAAGAATATATTAGAAGAATATAATAGACAAAGAATATAATAGAAGAAAGAATATAATGAAAAGAATAACAATAGAAGAAAGAATGTAGTAGAAAGAATATATTAGAGAAGAATATAATAGAAAGAATGTAATAGAGAAAAATTATAATAGAGGAAGAATCTATAATGAAGAAGAATATATAATGAAGGAAGAATATATTAGAAAGAGATATAATAGGAAAGAATATAATGGAAGATATGTAGAAAGAATATATTGAAGAGAATATAATGGGGAAAAGAATATAATAGAGGAAAGAATATAATAGAGAAAAGAATATAATAGAGGAAGAGAATATAATAGAAAGATATAATAGAAAGAATACATATAATAGAAGACAGAATATAATAGAGAAAGAATATAGTAGAGAAGAATATAATAGAAAGAATATAATGAGAAGAATATAATAGAAAGAATATAATAGAAGGAGAAGAATATAATAGAAGAATATAATAGAAGGAAGAAATATAATAGAGAAAGAAATATAATAAGAGAAAAGAATATAATAGAGAAAGATATAATAGAGAAAAGGAATATAATAGAAAAGAATATATTAGAGAAAGAGTATATTAGAGAGAATATGAAAGATATGACAGAAGAATATATTGAAGAATATATTGAGGAATATGTAATGAAAGAATATGTGGAAAGAAATATAATGAGGAAGAATATAATAGAGAAAGAATATAATGAAGAATATAGTAGAAGAATATAATGAGAAAGAATATAATGGGGAAGAATATAATGAAAGATATGTGAAGAGGCAATATATGAAGAAAAAAATATCAATAGAAGAAATGTAATAGAAAGAATATAATGAAAGATATATTAGAAAGAATATAATAGAGGAAGAATATAATGAGAAGAAATATAATAGAGAAAGAATATATTAGAAAGAATATATTAGAAGAATATAATGGGAAGAATATAATGAAAGAATATAATGAAAGAATATAATAGAAAAGTATGTAGAAGGAAATATATAATAGAGAAAGAATATAATGAAGAAAAGAATATAATAGAAGAAAGAATATAATAGAGGAATATAATAGAAAGAATATAATAGAGAAAGAATATAATAGAGAAGAATATAATAGAAGAATATAATAGAGAAAGAATATAATGAGGAAGAATATAATAGAAAGATATGTGAAAGAATATAATAGAGAAAGAATATAATGAAGAGTATAATGGAAGATATAATGAGAAAGGAATATAATAGAAAAGGAATATAATAGAGAAGAATGCATAATAGAAAAGAATATAATAGAAAAAGAGAATATAATAGAGAAGAATATAATGAGAAAGAATATAATAGAGAAAAGAATATAATGGGGAAGAATATAATAGAGAAAGAATATAATAGAGGAAGAATATATTAGAGAAAGATATAATAGAAAGAATATAATGAAAGAATTTGTGGGAAGAATATAATGGGAAGAATATAATGGGAAGAATATAATGGGAAGAATATAATGAAGGAAGAATATAATGAAATATATAATGGGAAGAATATAATAGAGAAAGAATATAATAGAGAAAGAATATAATAGAGAAAGAATATAATAGAGAAAGAATATAATGAGAAGAATATAATAGAAAGAATATAATAGAAAGAATATATTAGAGAAGAATATAATAAGAAAGAATATAATAGAAGAATGTAATAGAGAAAGAGAATATAATAGAGGAAGAATATAATAGAGAAAAGAATATAATAGAGGAAGAATATAATAGAGAAAAAGAGAGAGAGAGAATATAATAGGAAAGAGAATATGTAGAGAAAGAGAGAATATAATAGAGGAAAGAATATAATGAAAGAATATAATGAGAAGAATATAATAGAAAGAGGAATTTAATGGGGAAGAATATAATAGAGAAGAGTATAATGAAGGAATGAATATATTAGAGGAAAAATTATAATAGAGAAGAATGTAATAGAGAAGAATATAATAGAGAAGAATATAATAGAAAAGAATATAATAGAGAAAGAATATAATAGAGAAGAATATAATAGAGAAAGAATATAATAGAAAAGAATATATTGAAAAGAATATAATAGAGAAAGAATATAATGAGGAAGAATATATGAGGAAAGAATATAATAGAGAAGAAGAATATAATGAGGAAGAATATAATAGAGAAAAGATACTTAATAGAGAAAGAATATATTAGAGGAAGAATATAGCCAGAAAGAATATAATAGAGGAAAGAGAATATATTAGAGGAAGAATATAATAGAGGAAAGAATATGTTAGAGAAAGAATATAATAGAGGAAGAAATTATAATGAAGAGGGCGCAATAGAGAAGAATAGTTGTTAAAAATCTAATGCAGATATAATATAAAAACAAAGGAATAATGTAAAACACCAATGCTAAGGCTGCATGAATCCAGATTTTCCACATGAATGGGGTATGGAAAATCTGGTACATCGGTCTGGACCGTGATCTCGTGAGGAGAGAGAGAGTTCTGTGGTGTGAGAAATCTCTTCAGTTCTGTGGTCAGATTAGATCTTCAAGTCTGTTGTCATACAAGAGATCTTCAGGTCTATAGTCATTGATATCTTCAACATATGTTACTATGACTGTCAATAACAATTGATAAACACATTTTTCAACCATCCGGATGGCGATATAGAGAAAATGGTCTAAGACCACCCTCAGCCTAACGACAAGAATAAGCTACTATAGTCTGCCCCATCTTCAAAAAAGTTGTCATATTCCACGCCTCCGTATCAGCCATAACAGACTCGGTCCCCACCTTTTACAACAAATTTAGGTGGCGCAACTGAAAACACGTACCTGCAGCGCGACAACTATTGCGGCAGAGCACCTACTGCCAAAACTGCACACTGCTAGCAGACTGAAACGAAACCTGGCAGAAGAATACCGAGCCTAAATTAGAAACTGCACGGAGGACGAGTTCACTAAACGTATAACAGCAATTTATAGAAATCTGGTACCTCAATCCTAAGCGGTGATCGCGAGAAAATGAAAACCTTATTTCTTCAGAAAATAACAAATTATTCATTGATAATACTTAAACAATGTTGACACGTTGCTATCGTTCATCAGAAAAGACAGTTGTCCGTAGAACCAATGATACAGAAATGTCTGGTTTCAATCTGGAGTCTTCTCACTGATTTGAAAGTAGACTGACCTTTATAACTGATCCAACCACTCTAAAGCATAACCAAACAGGGTAAAATTTGTTATCAAGTCGCAATAGCTAAACGGGGCTGTTTATCTGAAGTCGATAAACAATTCAAAATAGGATTGTTCACTTTACCACAGAAATTCTCTCTGTCATGTCTATGGAACCTGGGGCTGCGTTGACGTTCCAGGTACCATAGGCCCCTGGACATATTCAAAACAAATGCAGTTTAAAAATGGCGTGCAAAATTATCTAAGCAAAATAATATGAAGCAAAGAGGTCAGAAAGGTAGAAACAAAATAAAATAGTCAAAAACAGTTGAACAGTCTCAACTTTTGGGATCATTGTTCTTGAGCCAGAAATATTGAATTTTACCCCAAATGCGGCTTTCATTGGTTTCCCTTGATAAATCCATGCATCATTTTGTTAAATATATAATGAAGGCCAGCTAACTCATATATTATTCTTTAGAAGATGGCACTCCGAAACACAACTGCAATCCAGGACTAGTTGTATTTCAGACAGAAACAAACAGGTAAATTTTGATTCTGGTCTTCTTACCTGTCGTATGGCGAATTCATTTACTAAGTAAGTATCAATCATGGATCAAATTGTGGCAGAAAATTAAGACAAGTTTTGATAAACAAGGCAAAATATTCTCGGATAGCGGAATGGATAGATGGGCCAATTAAATCAAAAATAAGAAAATGCCAGGGATGTGCAGGAGAATAAAGAAATTGTCGAAGTCATAATTTGGAACATGTTTCACGTAAAATTAATCCCAGGGTTAATAGGAGAGTAGGAGACAGGAGATGGTTTATTATTGATGTTGAAATCGCCCAGCACCACTCCCTCACCCTCTCTATCATTCTGCTAGTTTATTAAAGTCCATAACCACTCAGAGATATCTTTATTCTAAATGCCCTTTAAAGAAGTAGTCTGGCATTTTCTAGTGGACGAGTGGAGGAGGGCTAAGGTGAGCGAAGGAATGAGAAGAGAGGAAGAATCCACAGTGATGTTTGCATGTTCTTGCAGTGATGTGTGTCTAACAGTTCCACTTTATTTCAGTTTCTCTGTTCATATTTGTTTCTAACTTGTTGTTTGTGCGATATTTGGATATAGGAGAAGTTGTGGGAGACTCAATAGTGTATATGGAAGGTAATGAGAGACAGTAATTGTATATGGAGGTAGTGGGAGACTTGTGGTATCATGAAGAATAATCAAGATCTATCAGTGTATATGGATGGTAGTAGAGGGAGATTCGATAATTGTATTATGGATGGTAGTGGGAATTCGATAATTGTATATGGGTAGTGATCAGAGATTCGATAATTGTATATGGGTGGTAGTAAGGAGATTCGATAATTGTATATGGAAGGTAGTGGAACTCGATAGTGTATATATGGGAGGATGTTAGGAGAATCGATAATTGTATATGGAGGGTGGTGGGAGACTCGTGTGGTGCATATGGATGGTAGTGGGAGATACTGATAATTGTATATGGAGGGTAATTAGGGGAGACTCGATAGTTGTGTATGGAGGAGTAGTGTGGAACTCGATAATTGTGTATGAAGGGTAGTGAGAATGTGATAATTGTATATGGAGGTAGTGGGAGACTCGGTGGTTGAATGTGGAGGATGGTTGGGAAACTCGATAATTTTATATAGAAAGTGGTGGGGAGATTTGATAATTGTTTATGGAGGGTAATAGGAGACTCGATAGTGTATATATGGAGGGTGGTGGGAAGAATCGATAATTGTTGTACATGGAGGTAGTAGGGACTCATTAAGTGTATATTGATGGTAAGTAGGGAGGAGAATCATGATAATTGTATATGGAGTAGTGAGAGACCCGATAATTGCATATGGATGGTAGTGTGGAGCTCGATAATTGTATATGAAGAGTGGCGGTGAGACTCATTAGCTGTATATGAAGGTAGTGGGACTCGATAATTGTATATGGAGGTTCTGGGGACTCGATAATTTGTGTATGGAGGGTAGTGGGAGATTCGATAATTGTATATGGAGGGTAGTGGGAGATAGATAATGGTGTGTGTGGGAGGATAGTTTGAGCTCGGCAATCGTATATGAAGGGTATTGAAACTCGATAATTGCATATTGAGGGTAGTGGGAGACTCGATAATTGGATGAGAGGATTAATATGATATTTTGACTGGATTTTTCTATTTGAGTAGATGTTTGATATGAACAGACATATAAACGGTCTGGTTATAAGGGAAGATGCGTGGATTGGACGGATGCTTTGTATGGATGGGTGGATAAATGGATGGATGAATGAATGGATGAATGGATGGATGGAATAGTTGATTGATTCAATAATTAGAAAAGACAGGCCTTAGCAGACGGACCGGAGAGGAAGAACAAACAGACCGACGAACATGAAAAATGGATGGACAGCAGACATGCATACAGAAGACATACATACAGACAAACGAGCAGACAGATAGATGACCAGTGGCATTTACCATCTGTTAATGTACTAATATATCAGCGCGTCTTACAGCCAAACTTAGAAGAACAGACTGCGCTAAATGCAGACTTCCTAACTTGTTCTGCCAGAGACAAATCTGGCTCAACAGATTAATCTGGACGCGTCAGTCAGATAAACATTCGCCTGGTGGGCTGTATCCCAGAAAGCCGGAGTTGTTACCAGGTTATGACGCTCGACTTTTTTACTTTAACTATAATTTTCTCCTTACCCAGTCAGCAAGTCTTCACTCCATGTCCAGACTAAGTCTTCTGCTCCATGTCCAGACAACAGGGGTCTTACACTCTATGTCAGACAACAGGTCACTTTACATAAATACTCAGTCTATAAAGTTTTCCATTTACATTCAGACAAGTTTTCCCACTCCATATCCCGAACATCAGTTTTCCCATCATATCAGACAACAAGTTTTCCTCCATGTCAGACAACAAGTTTTCCCACTCCATGTCAGACAACAAAATCTTCCTCCATATCAGATAATGATTTTCCTCCATGTCAGACAACAAGTCATCCCACTCCCATGTCCAGACAACAAGCTCCACTCCTGTCAGACAACCAAATCACCACCACTTCATATCAGACAACAAGCTTTCCCTCCTGTCAGACAACAAAGCTTTCTCCTCCGTGTCGAACAATAGTTTTTACTCCGTGTCCAACTATTCCCTCCATCCACTCATTTAACTCCTCATTCAACATATATACCTATTCCTTCATCATCCATCCACCCATCCATCCATCCACCCACCGTATCATCCATCTGCCCATCCATCCATCCACCCATCTATCCATCCATCACCCATCCATTCGTCATCACTTGTCCATCCATCTGTCTATCCGTCCGTCTATCCGTCGTCATCACCCATCTGTCCGTCCATCCACCTATCCTATCCATCCATCACCCATCTATCATCCATCACCATCCACCATCCATCCATCACCATCATTCTACATCTATCCATCCATCTATCTATTCATCCATCCTATTCACCATCTATCTATCATCCATCTATCTACATCTATCCATCTATCCATACATCCATCCATCTATCCATCTGTCCATCACCCATCCATCCATCACCATCCATCCACCCATCCCTATTCATCATCTATCCATCCACCCACCCATCCATCCACCCATCCATCCATCCATCTATTGTCTGTCATGATCTCACTTGCAGTTAATGTTTGCGCTGTATGCAGAGGACATTAACAACAGATTCCAGCTGCGCGTGTTTCTACAGACACGGCACAAGCATTAGCATGAGTAAACACTGGACCGTTATGGCACGGGACAGGCACGTGCCCAAATCTTATGTTTGTGAGAATGTTGGTATAGTTTGTGTGAATGATTGAGCGACCAGGTCTTGGATTATTTCCTTGTCGTTTAAAAATAGCTGATTCGTCCTTTCAGTTTCAAAATTGGAAATCGTCTTGGGGTGAGTGCCTGGCATTGCAGGTAATCTGAAAATGTGCCGTTTAGGAACACATTCTCACACGACATTCTGAGGCTTGGGTCGGGTCTAAATCAAACTTGTAGTGCTAGATTTACATCAGATATAGAATGCGAACTTGAGTCTCAGCTGTTTGTGTGTTTAAGTTAGATCTGCCACTTTGTTTAACATCAATTCGTATGTCTCAACCTTGTTTTATTGTTCTTTGCTTCTTTCTCTTTCTTTCTTTCTTTCTCTCTTTCTCTTTACTCTCTCTCTTTCTGCTCTCTTTCTCTCTCTCTTTTTCTTTCTCTTTCTCTCTCTCTCTCTCTCTCTCTTTCTCTCTTTCTCTCTTTCTCTCTCTTTCTCTTTCTCTCTCTTTCTCTTTCTCTCTTTCTCTTTCTCTCTTTCTCTCTCTCTTCTATCTATCTTTCTCTCTCTCTTTCTCTCTTTCTTTCTCTCTCCTTCTCTCTCTCTCTTTTTCTCTCTCTTTCTCTCTCTTTCTCTCTTTTTCTTTCTCTTTCTCTTTCTCTCTCTCTCTTTCTCTATCTTCTATCTCTTTCCTTTTTCTCTCTCTCGTTGGCAGTCTCTGTAGCTAAGAGATTGAGCCTTTGCCTTGCATTTTGAAGGTCTGCTGTCGAATCCAGGGCTGTGCTGTTTGTTCAAGAGTGCATTTTCCAAGACCTCTGGGATTGTTCAGAACTTCTGAGTTGAAGATTGTTTCAATACCTTCAGAATGTGGCGTGCCATTTCAGTTAAAGGGACAAACTATATGGGGATAAAACCCGGTACAATGACGTCGGAGTCATTCAGCGTTAGACCATTTTTCTCTCTCTCTTTATTTATATTTTCTCTCTTTATGTTGTCAAACGATTCTTTTCTTCTTCTTTTATTGTCACACTATTCTGGGTTGTGGTTCCAGTGTCGTAGTTTCTGTTTTATCTTGCGCTGTTCTGGTGAAAACTAGGTGATTGTTATTTTTCTTTTATTTCACAGGATTCTGCTATGCCATCTAACATCTTTTTCGTGGTCTTCACTCTATCCTTCTTTCGATATTCTGTTGTAGAACACAATGTATACTGTAAGGTTGGATGCATTCTTATTAATTAAGTGGCCAAACCATTTCATTCTTTGTTTTCTCAGTATAATTCAAGCACAGTTTTGTGTAACTTTCTTCTTATTATGCTGATGTCTGACCAACCTCTGTCTTTTCTGGTGCTGGTGGTAACATGCTGCATTTCATCCTTCTGCTCATTGCCAATGTTTGACTCTGGTAACTCAAAGTGAACTGTGAATGTATTTGATTGTCTGTTGTTTGGCACCTTGCCAAGAGGTGTGGGTGCCTTAACAATCAGGGCTAGCTGTTGAGTTGCAGCATTTTATTTTTGCACTCTGTACTCAGTCGCTCTATCCTAGTCTTCATCTTCTGTGAATATGCTTCCTAAATATTTGAATTCTTGCACGTGGTTGATTATGATGCCATTAACATAATGTTTAGCTGATTGTATTTTCTTTGCTATTATTCAGTATTTATTTAGTGTTGTTGATTCATATCATGATTTATACAAAATTTTAGTGCAGTGTGTCAATTGTTGCTGTAGATCTTATTCATTTTGATGTATCAGGTACTAAGAATGCATCAAGCCTCCACTGTGTCTGAGAGTCTTCTACAACTTAGGGCATCGGGAAAGAAGGCCCGAAGAGGAATACGGAAGGATGGTTGGATGGCATGTGAATCATATGAAAGAGCAAGAATACTTTTTCAATCACACAAACCACCAGGAACAGCTCAAGGCAAAAACAGAACCTTACGAGCACTGAAACAACCTTAGTAGCAGTGTGGCGACATGAGACAACAACCCGATAGCAGTGTGATGCAATGAAAGGAAAGAAGAGAAAGAGAAGAAGGCACCTGAGGGTATCTGCTGCAAAAAGCAATTTCGATTTATTTAATCATTTATCTCTGAATTTGACTCAGGTTATTTTATCCATATATGTGATCAAAGATTAGAGATGGTGAGAGAACGTCAAGTCTCCTTTTCAACCATCCGTGTCAGAGAGATGTCAAGCAATTTTCCTTACTGGCATTACCACGACCAATCCTCCATCTAATAAGCTGACCTTGCATGTCGACTGGGCAGAACCAACTATAAGCTACTGGGCCTATTCCAGGCTCAGGAAGTGAAATTAATGAAATCAGACCCCAACTTCTACGTGACCTCGCATTCCAGTATTGGTGTATATAGACGAATTCGTGCAAAATCAATACAAAATGCTAACTCGAAGTTACATATTATGCAGCAAGTTAAGTTTAACAATAGGAATATCAATATTATGAATATTTTTCACCAATAAATAACCATAGACTCACCGAATTGGAGTAAAATTGCCGCAGCGTCCTCAGTCGTTCTATCGGCGCATCTGTATTTTCCAGATCCCTTTTCTTATCTAAGTCAGGAAATACCCGGCCAGTTATCGCACTGTGCTGCAACCTGGCTGTGGCTAGAGGGACAGCCAAAGAGGCGACGGAAGCGGGCCCAGTAAACGCTGCTCTAAAACCGGACACATCGCGAAGATTAACACAGGCTTAAATGGCGCTAAAGATGTGACAGTACACCAATACTGAACTGCATGAATCAGATGTCACATGAGTAAGTTTATGAAATCGCAATTGCATCGTCTGGGCAGTGATCACCGCTGGAAGAAGAATCCCTCCATTCGTCTCTTAATGGTGGTCCTAACGTGCCCAGTTTTGTTCGTTTTAAAAGCTTTAATTTACTGTAGTATATAGCCATGGATTCATTTAATAAACAGTTATTTTGAAATATCTATAAACATGTGATGTTTGAATCATTCTCAAGCACACACTCTGTATATCTCTTACTCCCAGAACAATCATCATCAAATAGCTTGTCCTGAGCTTGGGGCTTTGCCACCCCAACAGTCTTCCAGATTTTCTCTCTCATGGGCCAGATGCCTGCCTCTGCAGCCGTCGTATTCAAACTATCCAGTTATCCTGACTCCATCTTCTCCGTAGTATTCCTCATCACTTCTCTATCTTTGCAGGCGTCTCAACCATGATGGTCTACTCAGCTCTTCGTGTCTCTTTATATATTCAAAATACTTAAATTTTCTTTGAGTTTGAGGTAAAACTTTGCGTTCGTTCTTTACCACCAATTTAATCACTCTTTGATATTTGATCTTTACCAGAACGTATTATACCTTGCACATTGTGGTTTAGTGAGCCCTAAACACATGAACTTCTACGTTTGGGACTCGTGTATCGATTCAGCCAAATCTCGTAGTCGCCTCTTACGATATGCGTGGCGGGTAACAATGTGGTTCTATTCTTTATACCCAAATTTGAGCCCGATAACCCTCAGGTGACTTTCATCTTATGTGGTGTTTGAGCTTTGCTGTCTGGTATAGGATTGACCAATGACATTGCAAAACGAGTATCGGTGCTATCAAATGATAACGTGACGGCGGCGAATCATGGACAATGGTAAATAATCAATACGATCATTAAGTCTAGGAGATGTAGTTTTATAGAAAGAATATTGAAAATTCTATGAACCTTAAATAACGTACTCATCTGAAAGATTTTTAAAATCAGGCCACCCACACGAAAACCTTATCAAAGAATAAGAATCCGACAATCCAGGTTCTTCGGGCGCTATAATGCGAAGAAGGTTCCGAACATTTGGTGACTACAGGTAAATTCGGGGAAGGAGAGATCGTAGAGACAGAGGAGAAGATGTTGGATGGCCTGGCATCATGGTTCGACAAAATATCGACGTCAGACGATTCATGCACCAAGCAGAGAGTTGTGGGTTTTATGATCCTCTCCATATCTTAAGACTATGGCACTTGATCGATTGATTGACAGTTTCAGACAGATCCATGATTGACACTTGGCGAGACAGGATAGTCAACAAATCAGACAGACACTCCCTGTCTTGTGATTCCGGTGCAAGGATGCTCAAGTTCAAGTCTTAACATCCTAGCATATGCTTCTTTCTAGATGATCTGAAGAGATGGAACACCCAACTCGGTATGAGTGGACCTCTTCATCGTGAAAGGAAAACATGAACATACAATCCCTCAATATTATAGCCTGGGGTGACAAGAAAGTGAGCATCTCTTGTCCTATTAACGACCAAAAAATAAGTAATCCTCATCACTACAGACATTCTTGTATCCTAAATTAAAAATGATTTTCAAATGTAAACAATCCAGCCACGTGGCCTGAACGGTTTGGCGGACTAATACACAACTAACAGGTCTCTGGCGCACGAGCTGGCGCATACGCATGGATCTTATCTTTGACTGCAGGCAATATGAAAGTAGATTTAATCAGAAATTGCTCGTTTTCTTCCTGGCAAGGAACGTTAAACTGATTACTGGTCATTTCTCCTTTCTCTGGCCATACAGAGATTTGACACACGTAATAGTGTTGGCCTTGCTCATATTAGTTTGGAAATGGAGGACAAGAATATAAAAGAATACAGAACTAGTTCTGAATAAGATTAGGAAGAGTCGATGGGAAATACATAAAGGAAAAATAATGGTATGGATAACAAATTGGCTGGAATAAAGTTAGAATTTGATTTTATAACAATTATTTTCGGTAGTACAACTCTTCGTGCGTGACTCATGTTCAGTTCGATATTCTGTTTTTAATTTATACAGTGCTTTTTATATTTGTTGTCTATGTGTCTGTAGCTCAAGCGGTAGTGAGCTCGATCCACAAACAGCGTACTGGTTCAAACCCCACGATTGTTGGTGGTTTTGAGAAACAAATTCGTTTCCGTGGATTTTTACAAGAGGTAAAAATATACCTCACCGTTCAGCTTGGCAAGCCTGCAATTGTATAGTGAGTGCCTAGAAAATCAACGATTCATTTACTGTAGTGAATGCTGTCATTTAGGGTTACCACGATTTTCATTTTCTACTCTGAAGGCTCTTTTTTTAGTGTCTTTTACATTTATATTGTCTGTCTGAAACAACAGTGTCTTTTGTGTTTATATTGTCTATCTAGAAATGTAATTATCTTTTTATGTTTATAGTGTATATGCAAACTCTTTTCAGTGTCTTTATATTTATATTGTCTGTCTAAACAAATTAAATATTTTTATGTTTATATTGTATAGTCTGAAACACTAACAGTGTCTTTATGTTTTATATTGTCTGTCTGAAACAAGTGTCTTTTATAATTTATGTCCTGTCACATTACTAACAGTGTCTTTACGTTATATTGTCTGTCTGAAGCAATAATGTCTTTATGTTTATATTGTCTGTCTGTGAAACAACAGTAGGCCTCTTTATTTCATGTTATATTGTCTGTCTGAAACAACAGTAAGTTATTTTATTTCACATGTTTATATTATACTGTCTGAAAAAGAAACATTATTATTTTTATGTTGTATTGTCTGTCCTGAAGAATAGTATTTATTTTACGTTTATATTGTCTTACCTAGAAAGAAACAAATATTATTTCAATTATATTTATCTGCCTGAAAAGAGAAACAGTATTTATTTTATGTTTATATTGTCTGTCTGAAAAGATAAATATTTATTTTACATTTATATTGTCTGTCTAAGAAAGTATTTATTTACGTTTATATTATCTATCTCAAAAAGACAATGTTATTTCATATTATATTGTCTATCTGAAATAAAGTCAAATTAATGACCATTATCGTGTGCTATACCCACTGGCGCATGCGATCATGGAACTCCACTCATCCTGTCTTACATACAGCTATCAGTTCGAATGTTTACATTTTTGTGTGAAGAAAACTTCAGATGAATATTTCTTTGTCGTCTCTGTCGTACTTCACACAGTTTTTCTTATTTATTACCATTATTTTAATCACAAGATCTCATGTGCTCGTAAATCGATGATAACTTTCTTTCTTATGATTTAAATCATAGACTTCTTTCTTGTATTTAAATCATAAGAAAGCTTCTTTCTCATATTACAAAGTCTATAACTATATCTTTCTTATATTTAAATCATGACTTTCTGCTCTTATATTCGTCATGACTTTCTTTCTTATGTTCGTCATAAAGGCTTTCTTTCTTATATTTCGTCTTGAGCTTTCTTTCTTATGTTCATCATAACTTTCTTTCTTATGTTCAATCATAGACTTTCTTTCCACTATGATGAATCTTGAACTTTCTTTCTTATGTTCGTCATGAACTTTCTTTCTTATGTTCGTCATGAACTTTCTTTCCTATGTTCGTCATAGACTTTCTTTCACTATGTTTAAATCTTGAATTTTTTTACCTCTCTTTTCTTATGTTCGTCATGAACTTTCTTCTTTGTATGTTCGTCATGAACTTTTCTTTCCTATGATGGAAGTCATGAACTTTCTTTCCTATGTTCGTCTTGAACTTTCTTTCTTATGTTAAATCATGAACTTTCTTTCTTATGTTCGTCTTGAACTTTCTCTTTCTTATGTTCGTCATAATTTCTTTCTTATGTTAGTCTTGAACTTTCTTTCTTATATTCGACACAGGCTTTCTTTCTTATGTTCGTCTTGAACTTTCTTTCTTATGTTCGTCATAGAACTCTTTCTTATGTTCATCTTAGGCTTTCTTTCTTATATTCAAATCATAAGCTTTCTGTATGTTAAATCTTAGTTTCTTTCTTATATTCGGCTGCAAGACTTTCTTTCTTATATTCATCCATAAAACTTTCTTTCTTATGTTCGTCTTGAGCTTTCTTTCTTATGTTCGTCATGAACTTTCTTTCTTATGTTTTGTCATGAGTTTTCTTTCTTATGTTCGTCTTGAGCTTTCTTTCTTATATTTAATCTTGAAGCTTCTTTCTTATATTCGTCTTGAACTTTCTTTCTTATATTCATCATGAACTTTCTTTCTTATATTCGTCTTGAACTTTCTTTCTTATATTAGTCATAGACTTTTACTCTTATATTAAACATAGGCTTTCTTTCTTATGTTGTCACTTTGAAACTTTCTTTCTTTATGTTCTATCATGATTTTCTATATCTTCATCTTGAGCTTTCTTTGCTTATATTTCGTCTTGAGCTTTCTTTCTTATGTTTCATCATGAACTTTCTTTCTTATATTCGTCATAGACTTTCTTTCTTATGTTCGTCTTGAACTATGCTCTTATGTTCTGACATAAGCTTTCTTTCTTATATTCATCACTTAGACTTTCTTTCTTATATTCGACACTTAGGCTCTTTCTTATATTCATCCTTAGACTTTCCTTTCTTATGTTCATCTTAGACTTTCTTTCTTATATTCATCATAGACTTTACTTTCTTATATTCGTCTTGAACTTTCTTTCTTATGTTCGTCATAAACTTTCTTTCTTATGTTCGTCATAAACTTTCTTTCTTATGTTCGTCATGAACTTTCTTTCTGTAATCTAAATGTGACATATATGTTCGTCTTGAACTTTCTTTCTTATGTTCGTCTTGAGCTTTCTTTCTTATGTTCGTCTTGAACTTTTCTTTCTTGTATTTAATCTTGAGCTTTCTTTCTTATATTCGCCTTGAGCTTTCTTTCTTGTGTTTCGTCATGAACTTTCTTTCTTATATTCATCATGAGCTTTCTTTCTCTTATATTTTGTCATGAGTTTCATCTTTCTTATATTAAATGTGACTTTTTCTTTCTTATGAAATTTCGTCTTGAAAGCTTTCTTTCTTATATTCATCTGAACTTTTTCTTTCTTATATTTCATCTTAGTTTCTTTCTTACTTATATTCGTCTTGAACTTTCTTTCTTATATTCATCTTAGACTTTCTTTCTTATATTTAAGTATAAACTTTCTTTCTTATATTGTCTGAACTTTCTTTCTTATATTCATCTTGAACTTTCTGCCTATTGTCTTAATTTCTTTCTTATATTCGTCATGAGCTGCTTTTCTTATATTAATCTTGAAACTTTCTTTCTTATATTCCTTGCAGGCTTTAACTGCTTATATTCGTCATAGACTTTCTTTCTTATAATTCATTAGTAGGCTCTTTGTATGTTACTTGTAAACTTTCTTTCTTATATTCGTATAGACCTTTACTTTCTTATATTTAAATGTGGCTTTCTCTTATATTCATCATGGAGCTTTCTATTATATTCATCATAGTTTCTATATTCAAACGCAAAACTTTCTTTCTTATATTTTCAGACTCCCAAACTTTCTTTCTTATAGCTAGTCATAAACTTTCTTTCTTATATTAAATCTGAAGCTTTCTTTTTCTTATATTCATCATAAACTTTCTTTTCTATATTCCGTCATGAAACTTTCTTTATATATTTAAATCTTGAAACTTTGCTATTATGTTAAATCATGAAGCTATATCTTATATTCGTCTTGAGCTTTTCTTTCTTATGTTGGTTGCCGACTTTCTTTCTTATATTATTCGTCTTGGCACCCTCTTTCTTATATTGCATCATAAGCTTTTTATACTTTTCTTATATTTAAATCACTGGAAGCACTCTTTCTTATATTCATCATAAAACTTTCTCTTATATTCGTCATGAAACTTTCTTTCTTATATTTCGTCACTTGAACTTTCTTTCTTATATTCGTCACAAGCACATGCTGCTTATATTCGTCACCCAAACTTTCTTTCTTATCTTCATCATGAACTTTTTCTCTTTCTTATATTTCATCCTGAGCTTTCTATCTTTTTCTTATATTCATCTGTGGAAACTCTTTCTTATAATGTCACCAGAGCTTTCTTTCTTATAACATCAATCTTGAACTTTCTTTCTTATATTCATCATAGGCATTCTTTTAAATAATGAATGAAAAGACGTAAATGCCCACACAATGCCAGGAGGAAGGAGTAAAGAAGTGTAAAGTAATCATAAGTAAAAATAAAATAGACAAAGAACATTATAAGTACACCTATTAACGCAGTAGTTATGGAGTCCCAAATTTGAGGTGTAAGGAATAGAACCGCTGTTACTTGCCCGCATGTCATGAAGTCGACTAAGAGGTTTTTGGCTGAAATCGGATGCGTAATGACTCTAAACGTGGCAGAAGTCTATGCGTTTAGGTATCTAAACAATGTGCAAGGTATACGCGCTTGGCAAGATCAGAGCATATCACAAGAGTGATTAGCGATGATCATAAATTCAGGTGTAAGAAGGCTGTTGTAGTGTATTATCAGTTCTAACATATGTCAGTGAGAGTTGGAAAATTCATTAAAGATATAGAAAGCAAGTTGAATGCATTTCTTTTTCTTCTGCAGCGATCTCCGGTCATGCGCTTAATTTATTGTGGACCACAAAACTGGGCAGTCAGCTTCAGGTCTGTCAGGTTTCCCCAAAGCTTAGTTTTCAGGTGGACTGGGTGTGGCCAGATGTTGCTTCTCAGCTCACCCGGGTGAGGATAGTCTTCCAGGATATGCTCCAGTGCATTCAGGAATGCATTTGAAAATAGATGTCTGCGAAAAATAATGATTATAAAATGGAACGAATTCAGAAGTGATGAAATCAGAAACATGTCTGGTCAACCACTAGTGATAACTGTTATAAGAAAGAGAAGATGGGGATATGTTGGGCACACCTTGATGAGAAATGATCAACGAATATCAAAGCAGGCATTGAAGTGGGATGCAAAGGGTTCAAGAAAGAGAAGTCGAGACCTAAAGAGACCCTGAAACGAACTTAACTGAAAGAGGCCAGAAATATCGGTATCAGTACCATGGAGATTGAGCGAGTTGCCCAGGATAGAGCGGTATGGAGAAATTGCTTGCAGGCCCTATGTAATGTATAACATTACGAGAGGAATTATTAATATTATTAAGTTATATTTGAAAGTCTATCGTGTCTGGCAGTTTTCTTCTAACGTCAGCGATAATTTCAAGAATAAAAAAAAATTGTAATTACATTGTCTAGTTCTCATTTTTACATTATGCTGGGAGGTATTGTATAGAATAATTAAATTACGGTCGTTTCCCGAAGCTGTCGTTACGCATGTGCAGGTCAAATATTTTTTTTTTTTTTTTTTTAAATGGCGTTTGACCTTACGAAAAGTCGAACAAGGGACGTTTCCTGTCAGGAAACGTCTTTAACCATTCGACCAATCACAGTTTCAATAATGCTTCTTTTTCTCTTTCGCCATTTACTTCTTTACAGAAGTGTTGGGGGAAATGTAGTGATCTTGTGTGTGCATGTTCTAATGCACTTTGTAAGCTGTTATTCGTTATCTTAAGGCTGTTCTTGATGCCGTCTCTCCATATTTTCCGTGGTCTTCTCTTTGCTCTGTACTCGTTAGACTTTTTCTGTGTGGCTGTCTGTGGTAGTCGATACTAGGGCATTCTTGTCAGGTGTCCAAACCATTTAATTTGTTGTCCTTTTATGAATTGTATATATAATGCACGTACATAATAGATCGCACTACTGTTGCGGTTTGGCACTAGATTCTCTCTTGCAATGTCCTGGGTTCGAGTCATCCATGAGGCAAATCAGGGAACAGTTATCTTCTTCTTCTTCTTCTTCTTCTTCTTCTTCGAATGCTTCATATTGACCACATATTTGCCATTCTTTGTGATGTGTATGTGATCCGAGCCTAAGAGCGATTGTACGTTGTTACAGTTATACGTCTACAAGTAGGCAATCATTTTCGATTTCTGCGACGCTTTTTATTTACTAGGTTAGTTTCCCTAGGTCCCTACCTCAGTCGCCTCTTACGACATGCCTTGTAGATCGCAGTGTTACAATTCTTGCTCCTTGAGAGCCCTGGTAACACACGGGCGATTTTCTCGTTCTGTGATCATTATTTCTGTTAGACTGCGATTTTCTCGTTCTGTGATCATTATTTCTGTTAGACTGGGATTTTCTCATTCTGTGATCATTATTTCTGTTAGACTGGGATTTTCTCATTCTGTGATCATTATTTCTGTTAGACTGGGATTTTCTCGTTCTGTGATCATTATTTCTGTTAGACTGGGATTTTCTCATTCTGTGATCATTACTTCTGTTAGACTGGGATTTTCTCGTTCTGTGATCATTATTTCTGTTAGACTGGGATTTTCTCGTTCTGTGATCATTATTTCTGTTAGACTGGGATTTTCTCGTTCTGTGATCATTATTTCTGTTAGACTGGGATTTTCTCGTTCTGTGATCATTATTTCTGTTAGACTGGGATTTTCTCGTTCTGTGATCATTATTTCTGTTAGACTGGGATTTTCTCGTTCTGTGATCATTATTTCTGTTAGACTGGGATTTTCTCGTTCTGTGATCATTATTTCTGTTAGACTGGGATTTTCTCGTTCTGTGATCATTATTTCTGTTAGACTGGGATTTTCTCGTTCTGTGATCATTATTTCTGTTAGACTGGGATTTTCTCGTTCTGTGATCATTATTTCTGTTAGACTGCGATTTTCTCGTTCTGTGATCATTATTTCTGTTAGACTGCGATTTTCTCGTTCTGTGATCATTATTTATTTTAGACTGGGATTTTCTCTTTTTCTGTACGTTTTTTAAAACTCCAGTTGGGGCATCTTCTTCTTCTTCTTTGCGTTCGTTCTTTAACCAATTTTAATCACTCTTTGTGATATGTGTGATCTTTGCCAAGAACGTGTATACGTTGCACATTGGTTTAGGCCCTAAACGCATAGACTTCTACACGTTTAGGACACATGCATCCGATTTCAGCCAAACCTCCTTAGTCGACTCTTACGACATGCGTGGCAGGTAACAGTGGTTCTATTCTTTACACCCCAAATTTGGGCCCCGGTAACCACTCGGGTGCAGTTGGGGCATGATCCCGCAACAAACTGGTGCTAGTTGGGGCATAGTACCGCAACAAACTGGTGCTAGAGGCATAATCCCCAACAAACTGGTGCTAGTTGGGCATAATCCCGCAACAAACTGGTGCTAGTTGGGGCATAATCTTGCAACAAACTGGTGCTAGTTGCTGATTGGTTGGACGTTATAGCAACAATATTTTACCGGATGGGGCATCCAGCCTCAAGCAGAATCCTACCTTACCCGTAGTTTACAACTTGCCGTGTATGTAGTACTGTTACTATTCTTCGCATTATTTGTGGTTCCTGGCAACACCTAGGCTCTCTGTCTGTCTGATGAGATTCTTCAGTCGGTGTACCATATCTAGAATCCATTTTCTCGCTCTTGTTGGACAGTACGGTGTGCTGTTTTACACCATATGCTGCAATGCATCAAAATCTCACCAGCTTTTTTTTCAAATTTGTTTTCCTAAGTCTTAGGTTATCTTCAATCCTCCAACAAGGCAGCATGGTGTCATTTTTGTTTGAGGATACTGCCTTTAGAAGAGCTACCCTCCCGGACTTACTAGTTTCATCTGTCCGTTCTTTGTACAAAGTTTTGTTTATATTGGATGGTATATCATTTCTAGACTCTTAGAAACCACTTGCCAACTTTTCAGCATGGAGATTCTCAAAGTGTTGTTGATATATCCAGAAGTTCCAGAGCCCAGCTGCCCTGTATCCTCACGGACACGTACCCAGTCTGCACCATGAGGCAGTATAGTTGATTTGTAATTTATCAGAATGCTACTACATTTTGCTGTTATCCTTTCTAAAAATGTTATCTGCCCTGACAGGATATGCAGACCAGAATTAAGAAAAATACGTGTAGTGACCATTGACTGTAGGTAAGAGTGATCAAGCGTATAGTCCTATAAGAGACTCAAGTCAAATTTGAAATTCCGGTGCGCACGTTGTGCACTTTATGCACGTTGCAATAACCCAACGCAAATGCAGTGACCTATCAGCTGGCACCATTACTTCAACACCCAAAGATCAAGATGGAAGTGAAAAGACAGATGGTAAAAAGTATTTTCCTACCAACACTTTGTTACCAGTGCCAAATTTGGTCTTTTACAGCAACACGCCACAGAAAGCTCACCACGTGTGAAATGAAATGCTTCAGGAAGACAGTGGGAGTCACCAGGAAAGACAGACTACGAAATGAAGACATCAGAAGCAGAGTGGGCATAACTTCATGCACCGAATACATCGAAAGACAACAAATGCAGTTGTTTGGACATTTAATGAGAATGAAATACAACCAACCACCAACAACAGCATACAATAAAAGAGATCGGGTACTAGAGCTAAGGGAAGACCAAAAAAAAGATGGATAGATAATATCAAGACCACAGTACATAAACACGGATATAACACAACAAGGGAGATTCAATTGGCCCTGAAACGAAAATTAAAGCTCTCATCCCCACGCTTAACGCCAAGAGTGGACAGCCAACTACATCTTCCACCTGGGAATAGACAATAGCAATAACCCACAGAAGTTGGACTATTTTAAAGACTTAGATTCCGAAATTGCTGTCCAGACAAAAAAACATGACTTGTCTTATCCATACGTGCCGTGAAGAGTTGTTGGGTGTTTCAGTTTTCTATCCTGTTCCATGTGTGTTGCATCTGTAGTTGTTAGCCTTTGATGACGCAGGATATAGATATTATCTATCCATCTGTTTCTGTCTTCCTCGGCCTGCGTCCGAGTTGTCGGTTATTATAGACGCGAGATGATAGTAGATCTTGTTTCATTCTCATTATGTGACCGAATCATAGACTTCAAATATGTTGGATGCAGGGTGTGATTCCAACGACATTTCGAATGCTTTCATTTCTAAATCTGTCCCGTCTTGTAATATTGACGGATTTTCTTAAACAGTTCATTTCATATTTTGTGATCTTTCTCTCTTGGGATTTAACTTGGAAATATTGGTCTGTAAAAAAAAATGGAGTAATTTCAATCTTCTAAACATATCCACATCACACAAGTTGCACAGGGAGTCTTCGCCGTTGCTACGGAGCTCATGCCCTACTGCTGATATCTTCATTCGTAAGAACAAGATTTAAACAACTCGTTATTCGTGGAAGTGAAATCATAATGGTCCTAATATAAAAAAAATCAAATCAAATCAAATCTTGATCCCAACAACACGATATTAAAACATATTACAAGATATGAATAAAGACATTCTGGCTAAGGGTGTGAGGCACTGTTTTCCGTTCTCCAATTTGGAAATTGTTCCCAATTTCTTTTTTCCTTCTATGTCATTTCTTCTAGACTTCGACCCTACTACCACCAGTCTAGCTGCCTGGTTCCCCACTCACACGCGAAACTGCCCAGGGCAGGCAGTGACCAAATTTGGCTCTAGTCTGCTACAATTTCTGTAATTACGAAGCAAGCAATATCTTAATTAAAACGTAGAACTTTCTGGAGCGTGGTAGCCCATGTTTCGTCTCTCATGGTAGTGGTGCTGACGATGGTGCAGCGGTCGTTGGGCGTTCTCCTGGTTCAAGCAATAGTTAGGAGAAGACAGAAACTCGCGCCCAATTAGTATCGTCTTAAGATACCCTAGTGTGAAACTGTAATGTACACTCATACCTCTGGGGGAATCTAAGAGGTCACGGCGCGAGGAAGGAGGACATGTCACCAGCACTCAGCTCGTGCCACATCGTAAAGAACCCCTCCCAGTCTCCTCACACGGACTGCCCGAGGCTGACCGAACCCTCTAAGTACAGACAACCAAGTTGGAACTGAAGCTTATACTAACGAGCTGTCGTCTCTTCGGAAATATCGGTCATCGCATTTTGGCTATTCTGTCAACATGTCTTCCTGTTTCACGACTTTTTTAAATGTCCGATTTATCCGACATATTAGTTTCATTCTGGCATCGTTACAAACTATGACATACTGTGAAAACGGATATATATATATATATATATATATGTCGTTTCCGTTATGTATGTGTGTGTGTGTCTGTACCATTTGTTTAGTCCAGGGGCGGCTCCATTATGGGTCAGTAGGGCCTGGCTCCACCATTAATCGAAAGGGGAAACTTTCCAGAATAGACAAATAATAGTAAATACTCCAAAAAACCCTGATTTTTTCCGAAAATTTGTGTCTGGCCCCACCAAGAATAATGACTACGAGCCGCCACTGGTTTAGTCTATTTCTCCCCATGCCACAGACTTGAGATTTGGCAAGAGAGTAGCTTCCGTACATTGCGGACATTATCAAACTGGAATATTGTTACTTTCTGTATGTATATATATATATATATATATATATATATATATATATATATATATATATCGCCTGAGTGGTTACTGGGCCCAAATTTGGAGGTGTAAAGAATAGAACCACTGTTACCTGCCAAGCATGTCGTAAGAGGAGACTAAGGAGGTTTGACTTCTTCTTCTTTGTGTTCGTTCTTTACGACCAATTTTAATCACTCTTTGTGATATCTTTGATCTTTGCCAAGAACGTGTACACGTTGCACATTGGTTTGTAGGCCCTAAACGCATAGACTTCACACGTTTAGGACATGTGCATCCGATTTCAGTCAAATCTCCTTAGTCGCCTCTTACGACATGCGTGGCAAGTAACAGTGGTTCCATTCTTTACACCCCAAATTTGGGCCCCGGTAACAATCGGGCGGAGGTTTGACTGAAATCGGATGCATGTCCGCTAGGGAATGCTAACCCGAAATAAATGCTTGCAGAAAACGGATGCACCAGACCGTAAGGCGCATAACTTGGTGCAACGACCCTCACAATGAGGAATGGGATAACGGATTTTACGGTCGCCAATCTGCCTCGGAGATTTAGCCATGCAGTAAGAATGTCAGACCTACCATCATGAGGGTGTCCAAAACTTACTGCGGGAAGAGGTCGGCACAAACGGGGAAGCAGAAATCATAGGAATTACATCCTACAGAACTGCCCTCAGTATGCAGACTTAGAAGAAAGAGGTGGCCCACTTACACTTGCGTCCAAGACAAACTGTATGGCGTGGCTGATAATCTGAGACAGACGGCTGCCTTTATTAGAGAATCGAAATCCCAATCTAGTGAGAACGCAGAAGAAGAAATATATATATATATATATATATATATATATATATATATATATATATATATATAAAGAAGAGAGAGAGATATGTGCGTGTGCATGTATGTTTTCGAGCGTGTGTGCGCTAGTGTATTTGTTTATACGTGTGCTCATGCATGCATATATGTGTGTGTGTGTGTGTGGTCGTTCTTGTGCGTATATCCGTGCACATGCATGTGAGTGTGTTCGTTGTGTGTGTGTATGTGTGTGTGAGTGTGATTGTGCTCACCTGTGTATTCTCTTACGTGAGCGTATGCTTATGCTGTTGCATTTATATGTGTGTTCTTGTACGTGTGTACGTTATTGACATTGCAAGCGTGTGCGTATGTGTGCCATTGCACACGTTTGTGCTCATGTGGGTATGTGTGTGTATGCATATCGTTTGTATTTATTATTTATGTGGGTATTATTATCATGTGGATATGTGTGAATATGTAAATCGTATGTATATTATCCTACTGAGACTAAAAATGTCATATGTTGCTGTTTCAGCTTGTTCTACAATATTGCTGTTCTACAATTTTGCTGTTCTGCTGTTCTACAATTTTACTGTTCTGCTGTTCTACAATTTTGCTGTTCTGCTGTTCTACAATTTTGCTGTATGACAACACCATGGCCATGCTTATATATGTTTATTATACTTCAACAAAACTGAAAGACTATGCATGCATGCCTTTATCAACTTTGACATTCATAGTTTTGTATCACCAGATACTTACATGTCTATGCAACACAATCTCATACAGGGATGGAAATCATATCTGGTCTAGTTGCGTGTGTTTTGCTATCCCTTATAGAGCATATACTTCTTCTTCTTCCAACGCTCCATATCCACCACTTGTTAACCACTCTTTGGGATTTGTATGTGATCCGAGCCTAAGAGCGATTGTACGTTGCGCCAGTTATGCGAATACAAGAAGACTAGCACATCCGATTTCTGCGACGCTTTTTATTTACTAGGTAGCTTCTTAGGTCCTACTCAGACGCTTCTTACGACACGCCTTGTAGGTTGTAGTGTTAGTATTCTCTGCTACTCTTGCGAGCCCCTGCATCGCGAACGACATGTCTATACAGCACACTCTCATTTTTTTTTTCACGATCCAGAAACACTTGAGCTTTTCAGCTCTTCGGCTCGGTGCCATAGACATCGTAACCCTTCGGTTTGGTGCCACGAACACCGTAAATCTGGGGAATCTGTGGCTTTATCTGCCATCCCGCGGAATTGAACCCGCACACACAGAGGATAGTCACCTCGTAGTCCAACGAGTTACGAACACGCTGGGCAGACTTCTTCTTCTTCTTTGCGATCGCTTTTTTGATGATTATACCGTTAGACGCGTTCTTATGATGAAATCGACTGTTGTCTGGAGCTCATCTCTAGTGCCATGTAGTTTTGAATGTAGTGTTGTGTTGTAGGGCCAGCATTCCTTTCTTGGGAGGACATACAGGGGCAGTCTTGCAGGACATGTTCTGTGGTTTGTTCAGCCACAGGGGCACAGAGGGTTGGGGACAATCGCAGCCTGTGTAGGTGTTTGTTCAGTCTGTTATGACCTATCCTGAGTCGGAAGATGATAGTCTGTCCTTGTCTGTCAAGTGTGTGGTAGTCATCGTTGGATGGTGTAGGTTCTTTTCTAATGTCCATGATAGCTCTTTTTTTCAAAGTATGTGATTTCATTATCTATTTGTTCACATTCTGCTCCCTTTTAGCAAGTTTGTCTGCCTTCTCGTTACCTGGCACTCCGCAGTGTGATGGTACCACTGAAGTGTAACTCTTTTGTTGGTAGAGATCTTGCTGAGCTCTTTCTCAGGGATGGATGGTTACTCTGTAGGGCTTGAAGAACAGATAGCGCGTCTGTGAAAATACCACTTGTTGGCAGTCAGAGTTGGAATTATTGATCATGATTGCGGCCTGAAGTAGTGCTTGAGCCTCTGCAGTGTAGTTTGAACAAAATTTACCAGTTGGCATGTACTTTGTTTCGGTGAGATTGTTGGGATATGTAATATAGATACCGGCCCCTCCGTTCTTAATTGCATCTGTTGCAGATCCATCGGTGTAGACGTGGATCCATGATTGTTTAGGGTAGTTTTCTTGGATCATGCACATAGTGGATGTTCTCTTCTGCAGGTCATTGTGTATTTCTCCAGTTGTGATTCCACTAATTGTTATGATTTTTGCTGTATCGCTAACTTGTTCCCAGGGAACAGGGTCGAGACTAGGTACCAGCGGTGTTGTGTGCCTTGGTAGGTCATCTTGGTACTGTCTTTTTAGACGCTTTCCCCGATGGACGAAGCTGCTGCGTTTTAGTCGTCCAAGTGCCAGATCATTTAATCTTGCTTTCATTGGATGCAAGGGCATACTGGTGTATTTCTGGATCATATTCTTGGTTTCCCTCTGTAAGCCAGGGCTTGTACTCCAGTGGTTTTTGCATCTCTGTGATAGGAGTAGATTTCAGGCTCCGGTGATGGTCCTGAGTGCTTGATTTTGCACTCTGTCCAATGTCTGCAGGTGTGTGTTAGCAGCTGTAGCCTATGCTGTTGAGCCGAACTCTAGGTGAGGTCTGATTGTTCCGCTGTAGACTTTCTTAAGTGTGTGTTCATTAGCTCCCCAGTTGGTACCTGCAAGTTTTCTGAGTATTCCAATTTTCCGTCTGGCCTTTCCTTCTGTGTTTTCTATATGCTTGTTCCATGTGAGTCGTTTATCAAATGTGATCCCTAGATAAGTTGGATTGCTTTTTCTGTATTGGGGTGGTTCCTAAGTGTATGTTGGCTGCTTTGTCCCTGGGGGAGAGGGAGAACAGTGTTGTGGAGGTTTTGTCTGTGTTAATTGTAACGTACCATTTCTCTGCCCATTCCATAAGTTTATCTGCCGCTCGCTGTATTCTACCGGTTGCAGATGTTGTGTGTTCGTCTGCGCACCATAGCACTAAATCATCTGCATATAGAGCGCCTTCACTCCAGCTGGCAGATCCTTTACTAGGTCGTTGATGTAGACAAGGAAGAGAGTTGGAGACATAACTCCTCCCTGTGGTACCCCATGACGCAGTAAGACCTTTTTGCTCTGATGTCCATCGAGTGTGACTCTGGTTCTTCTATTGTGCAGGAACGATTGGATCCATCTTTGCATGTTGCCTTGGATTCCATTTCTTTTGAGCTTTGCCATAAGACCATCTTTCCACACCTTGTCGAAGGCCTGCTTGAAGTCTACCCATAATGTTAGCACCTTTTTTCTCTTGGAAGGCATCTTCAACGGACTGGGCTACATAGGTAACTTGGTCTTCTATGCTATGGCATTCCCTGAATCCTGCTTGTTCCGGAACCAAAATCTGCTCCGATTCTAAAACCATTTCAATCTGTTGTTGATGACTCTTTCCATGGTTTTAGCAACACAGCTTGTCAGACTGATTGGTCGATAGCTTGAAGCCTTGGTTCTGCATTTTCCTTTTTTCAGTATGGGTAGTGTGATGGCTTCTCTCCAGATTTGGGGACTACACCTTTCTGCCAGCTGTGGTTTATAATTTCAAGCAACTTTAACTTAGCTACTAAGCTCAGGTTTATAAGCATTTCGTTGCTAATTTTGTCTGGTCCAGGTGCTTTTTTATTTTTAAGTTTAGAAATTGAGTTTTGTAGTTCTCTGAGAGTGATAGGTTCTCTCATTGGAGCAGAGGGTGTAGGCAGCCTTCATTCCCTTGCAATTCTGTTCTAATTTTTTGTTGATGGTCTTTGTCTATGCTGAGATTGCTTTCTCTACTATATGTAGTAGCAAGCAGATCTGCAGCTTGTTTTTTCCTTATAATTTTCCCACTTTCCTCCAGTGTAATGCTCTGTCTTGTTGATGTAGGTTCTTCATTTAGGAACTTAACTAGCTGCCAGAGTTTTCCACCATCTTTTCTAGGTTTAGAGCTGCTGTTTTGTCTCTCCAGCTTTTCCGTTTTTCTATTAGCTTTGTTTTCTGGAATGCTGCTACCGCCCTTTCCCATTTATTGTGGGATTCTAGTGATGGCAGGGATTCTGCATTTTTCCTGGCTTCATTCATGTCCTCCTGACACTTTTGCAGTGTGCTTGACCAGTATGGAATGTATCCCCGCTGACATCCTCTAGGAATGGCTTCTTTTGCGGCTAGAAGAATGCATCTGTTAAAGTCTTTTACTACTTTATTGATATCACCATCTTTCACAACTATTTCAGACAAAAGTGAAGTTGTCTGATGTTTGAAGAGTTCCCAGTTGGCCTTTTATAGTTCCATCTAGTGATGGCAGGGCTGGTGTTAATGGTTACACTCTGGATGGTAAGAAATACTGGCCGATGGTCACTTCCTCCTAGTTGATCTCCTATCTCCCTGCTTATCAGTCCAGATATGTCTGGGGTAGAGAAGGCTAGATCAGAGTGGAGTTGAGTGCCATCTTCTGGGTAGAAGGTAGGTGTCAGAGGGGCATTGATTAGTATAAGAGTGGTCGTCTTGCCATGTTTCTACCTCTTCTCCCTGCGATCTAGGTGGTTGTATCCCCAGCTCTGGGAGTGACTATTGAAATCTCCAACTGCAATAAAGTTAGTGTCAGGTACCTGTATTGTGTTGAGGTTCTGTGGTTTGTCGTTTGGGCAGTAATAATTTAGTAACTGTATGTTTGTGCTATCTGTTTGTAGTTTAGAAGTTGGTATCGCTCCGTCCATGTGTGTCTGTTTTCAGTGGAATGTATTTGTTTTTACTAGAGTGAGTATCTCCCTTTCTCCTATCTTGTCTCCGATCTATGGCATTGTATCCCTTATTTTGAAAGTTTGGTCTACTTAGCAAGTGTCTCTTTGGATACAACAAATACTGACCTGCTTTTTCGTGTAAGACGTTTTCCAATTCTGTTTTTTTGTTATATCCAGCCTGCTTGCTGTTTACTCCTTCTGCGTTCCAGTGCATAATGACAAGTGGCACTTTGGCGTTCTTGTTTTCTGAATCATATTCAATATATTGTCGCCTGATACGGCGGGGTGTCTTTCGATGTCTATGGGAAGGGGTAGGTCGGGAAGGCGTAGGTCGGGACCGGGTTTTCGTGCCCAACACTACTTCAACTACGCACGGCTCGGTGTATCGATCTACATCATAATTTTTATCGGACGGTATAATCATCTTATATAAGCGTGAGATGCGTGATACTATGGTTTTTGTGCGCCTTTTGGCCTAGTATCGCCGACTTCAGCACCTTTTCAGAGGGAGAGAGGGCTCGTCCCTATTTGTTCCGTATTCAAGCTAACACGGTCGCTGCATGTCGGTAACGATCAGCGGCGAAACATCGGACCCCATCCCACTCCAGGTCGGCCATCCATTGAAAACATAATTCCCACAATGAATATAAACATCCCTCGTGTAGAATTTGCGAACATTGCACGGCACAAACACTGGAAAAGGTGAAATAATCCAACATCGCCGCCTAGCGAAACTAAACACAGCTATCCGCCGCCATCTTGAAACCGGAACCGGCGCTGGGCAGACTCAATCTCATACAGAGGTGGAAATCATACCTGGTCTCGTTTCTTGTGCTTTGCTATCCCTTATAGAGCATAAACATCCGACAAAACTTTGTTATCTAGAACATGTATCTTATTTATTCCGTTTAATTTTATTATGTTCTTTAGTTAATTACAGTGCCCGTATGTTGCCGGTGTATGCAAGGGGAGCAGAGAATAGTAACACTACAACCTACAAGGCGTGTCGTAAGAGTCGACTGAGGTATGGGCCTATCGAGCTACTTAGTAAATAATTGCCCGCGTGCCCAGCGTGTTCGTAGCGCGTTGGACTACGGGTGACTAGTTCTCTGTAAGTGCGGGTTCAACTCCACGGACTGGCAGAAAAGCTACAGGTTCCCCAGATTTACGGTGTTCGTGGCACCGAGCCGAAGGGTTACGATGTCCATGACACTGAGCCGAAGAGCTTTCAGCTCAAGTGCTTCTGGATCGGAAAAAAAAACCTTAGTAAATAAAAACCGTTGCAATTATCGGATGTGCTGGCTTACTTTTAGTCGCTTAACTGGCACAACGTACAATCGCTCTTAGGCTCAGATCAGATACAAATCACAAAGAGTGGTTTAACAAGTGGTCGATATGAAGCGTTCGACAGAGAAGAAGAAGAAGTTAATCACAGTAACAATTTCTTTTTTGAGTTTTCTTTTCGTATCAATACCAGAAATTCGACCGACATTTTCGGATACGCCTGTCCAACATAAGTATATGAACTGAAGAACAACGTACTTCTGTAATGGGTGTAAATGCCCGTCTGCCCAGCGTGTTCGTAGCGCGTTGGACTACGGTGACTATCCTCTGTGTGTGCGGGTTCAATTCCGCGGGATGGCAGAAAAAGGCCACAGATTCCCCAGATTTACGGTGTTCGTGGCACCGAGTCGAAGAGCTGAAAAGCTCAAGTGCTTCTAGATCGGAGAAAAATATGGTGTAAATCAAATAAATCACGAAGTGATTAAATTAGTTGATACGAACAAGCGCAAAGAAGAAGAAGAAGAAGAATACCAGAAATGGAAGATAACAGCAACAGATACAAGACAAAAATGACATCGACAGAAATAAAATTATTGAGAACACTCAATGTATCAAAAACTGAGAAAATCAGAGATGATACAAGGTCCAGAGTGGGTGTAATAGCACATCAAGGAATCAGGACTGCGCAGTTCTGTCCCACGACTGCATTTTTAATAGGATTGTTGCCGGAGCTAAGAAGTCCGTGCTTTGTGCAATATTCTCGGCAGGTGGTTGACATTTCTGCGGAAAGGGACCGAGCTACATGGTATAAATCCCTGTGCAATGACGTTAATTCTTCGACTTTAGGCTTTTTATTAAGTACACTCTGTGAACACTTTACCTACACATCCCTTGATGTTTCCTACTTACTCTCTGTCTTTCACCTTCCCTTCCAATATAGCTGGTTTTCCACAGTGTCATGTCTCTTAATGTGATTGGCAGTGTCATGTCTCTTAATGGGATTGACAGTGTCATGTCTATTAATGTGATTGACAGTGTCATGTCTCTTAATGTGATTGGCAGTGTCATGTCTCTTAATCTGATTGACAGTGTCATGTCTATTAATGTGATTGACAGTGTCATGTCTATTAATGTGATTGACAGTGTCATGTCTATTTTATTTTTTTTTTTTTTTTTTTTCAACTCAGACGAAGTTTCATCTCTGAAACTGATTTTTGCGTGAAAATCCGTTTTTCCAATTTCTTACAATGGCAGCAGCGTGCACATTGTAAATTACTTTACACTGGCTCAATGTACTCAATGTGCTCAATGTACTCGTAATTAGTATTCCTCGCCATACAGGCAGATTTTCTCCGACTTCAGAGGTACTCACGTTATCGTCCTGAGTAAGACCAGGGACTCGAACAAATGCCGGACAGTAGGTTCGAACCCGAGCTATGAGGCGTCTCACAGCTAGCAGGCCGAGCTACTATCAACTACTCTAGGCAGTCCCCGTCATGTCTATTAATGTGATTGGCAGTGTCATGTCTCTTAATGTGATTAGGGGTCACTGTGGTGTAGAGGTTGGGTGCTCATCTCTCGTGCCAAATGTACCAGGTTTGCTCCCTCGTGAAGCCATCTGGATATTTTTCCAGAGATCCCTGATCTCAGTGTAGAGTCAGATCGATTTCCCAGTCCTATCGGAGACGGACGATAAAACGTAGGTCCCGTGTTTAATTTGAGCACGTAAAAGAAACCTCGGATGTTCAAAACCGTAAAAACAGGCTGGAAAGCCGCTGCCCGGACAAAATTCATTCGAAAAGATTAAAAATAAACTTCCTACAAAAATATCTTCACCATCTTTAAAATTACATAGGAGAGCCTAGCCAGTGCTAGACTTCGTGCATTGCAGCTGAGATCTTCCTGCGTAAGAAAGAGATAGAAGCACACATGGTTACTCACTGAAGTACAATGATGATGGTCCAATTAAGCAATCAATCTTAATCTACTACATTCATCAAACTATCAAAGCGAACGTGGGACAACACAAACTAACATTACAGACGAAGATTCAAATATATCGAGCCTGTGTAATTAGTTCTTTACTGTATGGCTCACAAACATGGACAGCCTACTCAAGACACAAGAGGAGACTTAACATCTTTCACCTTCGATGTCTCCGCAAGATTATGAATATCAGGTGGTACGACAAGATAACCAACTTTGAAGTACTGCAACGTGCAAACTTGCCTTTCATCATGGGCATGTTCAACAGTAGACGACTAAGATGGTTGGGGCATGTGAGAAGAATGGAAACTTGTCGCATACCAAAACAAATGTTGTTCTGTGAACTTTCGGAGGAAGAGGCACCAGGGCAGACCACTGCTTAGATATAAAGATGTCTGCAAAGCCTCAATGGAAAACGTTTCTATAGGTTCCAGAACATGGGAAAAACTAGCTGATGACAGAGTTTTGTGGAAAGCCAAATTACGAAAGGCGCAGAGTCTTTTGAGAAGAGACTTATGTATGAGCTGAATGACAAGAGAGAAAAGCGAAAACTCAGAAGTTGTCACAGTAAAACACTTGACAATTGACCGTTTGTAAAGACGAAAAAGGCCATATTTATAATGTAACTACAATATACTTCCTTCCTTCCTTATTCCTCTCCGTTTCTCGTGGAGCATAGGGCCTCAACAGTTGTTCGCCACTCTTCTCGGTCTCTGGCTGTTCTCTTTATGGTCTCCCAGGATAGTCGAGCTCTCTTCAGTTCCCCAAGAAGACTTCGTCTCCAGGTCTGTTTAGTGCGTCCTCTTTTTCGTTTTCTTTGCGGGTTCCACTGAACTGTTTGAGTGGTGACACACGACTGTGTCTTCCGTAGAATATGTCCAACCCATCGACATTTACTCCTCCTAAATTGGGACTTCGAAGGTTCTTGCCATGTTCTTATCCACAGGTCTGTGTTTGCAACTCTGTCATATCATCTTAGTCTCTCTCTCTCTCTCTCTCTCTCTCTCTAATTCGCGATCGTTCTTATGCCGCTTTTATCATTCTATTGGGATATATAAACAGACAAACATCAAGAACGGATGTACGTGCACAACCAAGCATGTATTTCAGTCTCTCTCTCCCCTCTCTCTCTCTCTCTCTCTCTTGCGTTCGTTCTTTTTGTGCCATGTTTATCATTCTAATTTTGATAGATGCACAGCTTTTACCATGAAAGCAATTTTACGTCACAACGATCAGTACCATTTGGAGCTCAGGTGCTTATCCTTCGGTGGTGTGTTCGATTTCAACCAGCGTTTACTGGGTTCGCTCTCCGTTAGCCTTTGGCTGTCCCCAGCCAAAACCCACAAGGCAGCAGGTTGCTATTTTCTTTCAGGGCAGCTACCCGTAGACGACCTGCCCTCCGTGACTGATGAGCCCAGTCATCTTAGTCTGAGAATCTGCCGAAGACATACGTTGACAAAGGTCTGAAACTTATTTGACTACAACATATCCTATGTCTAATTTATTTCTCATTAATTCATTCTCTTTTTATTCCTAGTTTTTGTAGTACTCGTTTGTTAGTTTCTTCTTCTTCTGCGTTCTCATTAGATTGGGATTTCAGATTCTCTAATAAAGGCAGCTGTCTGCCACAGATTATCAGCCACGCCATACAGTTTGTCTTCTGCGTTCTCACTAGATTGGGATTTCAGATTCTCTAATAAAGGCAGCCGTCTGCCTCAGATTATCAGCCACGCCATACAGTTAGTCTTCTGCATTCTCACTAGATTGGGATTTCAGATTATCTAATAAAGGCAGCTGTCTGCCACAGATTATCAGCCACGCCACAGTTTGTCTTCTGCGTTCTCACTAGATTGGGATTTCAGATTCTCTAATAAAGGCAGCGTCTGCTCAGATTATCACCACGCCATACAGTTAGTCTTCTGCATTCTCACTAGATTGGGATTTCAGATTATCTAATAAAGGCAGCTGTCTGCCTCAGATTATCAGCCATGTCATACAGTTTGTCTTCTGCGTTCTCACTAGATTGGGATTTGGGATTTTCTAATAAAGGAGCCGTCGGCCTCAGATTATCAGCCACGCCATACAGTTTGTCTTGAATGCTAGTGTAAGTGGGCCACCTCTTTCTTCTCAAGTCTGCATACTGGGGGCAGTTCTGTATGATGTAATTCCTATGATTTCCGCTTCCCCGTTTGTGTCGGCCTCTTCTCGCAGTAAGTTTTTGGCCACCCTCGTTATCGTAGGTCTGACATTCTTACTGCGTGGCTAAATCTCCGAGGCAGATTGACGACCGTAGAATCCGTTATCTCATTCCTCATTGTGAAGGGTCGTTGCACCATGTTATGCGCCTTACGGCCTGGTGCATCCGTTTTCTGCAAGCATTTGTTTCGGGTTAGCATTCCCTAGCGGACACATGCATCCGATTTCAGCCAAACCTCCTTAGTCTCCTCTTACGACATGCGTGGCAGGTAACAGTGGTTCTATTTTTACACCTCAAATTTGGGCCATGGTAACATTCGGGGTCTGTAGCTTAAGTGGGGTGAGCTCGATCACAAATCAAGCATGCTTAGTTCAAACTCTGCGGTGGGCAAATTTGGAAGCAAATTCGTTTCCGTGAGATTTTTACTGGCTGAAAAGTCGCTGCGAGGACAAAAATCATTTAAAATGTTTTAAAATATAAATTCCTGCAAAATATTTGCACTGTCTTCAAAAATTACATCGGGACACTCGCCGGTGCTACAGAGTTCGTGCACTGCTACTGAGATCTTCCTATGTAAGAAATAACTCAGGCACACACGGTTACTTAACGAAGTGCAATGATGATGTGTTAACGTGTGGCTGTCATCCTATCCTATTCTGGGAACGGCACATTAAATCAGTCTGTTAACGTGTGGTATGAGTGAGTGACACACTGGTCCATGTAGACGTCTTGAATGCTCTTTTTCTATTCTATTCGTTTGGCACGCACCACTGGTATCTATACCAGAACCAAGATTCTCTGCAGGTGTCTTGAAGATTTCTATTTCTGCTGCTATAGGAACTAGAGAATCTCTCTCTCTCTAAATCAAATCACAAATACACCAAATACCTGATAAACGTCAATCAAATTTTAATTCCTCTCTCAGCTGTTCTTCATCATCATCATCAGGTGCCGTCTCCACATCGAAGGTTGGCTGCAATGAATCTCAGCATCCTCTGTCTTTCCCTTGGTGTTGCACACTGCCAGACTGTAACCTGTCCATTTCTTAAGTTTCCCTCCCACTTATCTCTCGGTCTTCCTCTTGCTCTTCCCCCTCAATTTTCCCCTCTAGTAAATGTTTTATCATGGTGTCATGCCTTTTATGTGCCCAAAATACTTTACTTGTCTGAATTTTATTTCTTAATAATTGTTTCTTCATGCCTAGTTTTCCTAAAACTTGTTTATTTCTCTGTTTTTCTGTCCATGAAACTCTGCTTATTCTTCTATATATCCACATCTCAAATGCATCAATTCTGTCTTCTAACTGCTTGTTCATTGTCCATGTTTCCACCATACATTAATATAGGATATATATAGCATTTGATCATTCTAATTTTTAGCCTGTTTGTGATTTGTTTGGATGTCAGTAACTTTCTCATACTATTGAAATTATCCTTGGCCATTCCTATTCTCTTTTAATTTCAGTTATACATCTGCCATCATCTGTTATCATCTGACCGAGATAGGAGTAGCTTTTACTTGATGTAGTAATTCTCCATGTATTTTTATATTCATTTTAGGTTTTCCATTTCCTTGTTGATTACCATAGTTTTTGTTTTCTGTATGTTAATGTCTAATCCATATTCCTTGCTAGTTCTGTCCAATTGGTCCACTAATTCTTGTA